>VDFB02114694.1:0-58087 GCA_007258455.2 Sequoia sempervirens | reverse complement strand
TAGCAACATATCTAGGTACCCTAAAAATGGATAGGAAATAGATAGGGATACCTTGAAGAACAACAAAAAGAAGCTGAAGTTTACCAGTATGGCTGAGTAAGGAGCCTTTTCACCCAACAAGCTTCCTTTGAATCCTTTCAAGGATAGAATTCCAAAACTCTGGAGTGACTTCTTTGATAGTTAGGGGTAACCTGAGATAAACCGAATGGAGAGAACCACTCTGACAGCCTAGAACAATAGCCACTCAATTTTGAAGGTTAGGAGTGTTTTTAAAGAAGTAAATCATGCTTTTATTGTAGTTAATGTATTGTCTAGACCAAGTAGCATAGTTGTTGAGACAATTTTTCCATATCCTAGCTTCCAAAACTGAGGCTTTCCCAAATGGAAAGGTATCATCCACAAATTGTTGAATCAAAGTCAGTCCAAGGGTAGAAGCAGCCTTAATTCCTTTTATGGACCCCTCCATCAACATTTTTGAGAAGTTCCTGCTTAGAACATCTACCACCATTATAAACAAATAGGGTGATAGGGGGTCTCCCTGTCTGATACATCTCCCAACATGAAAAACCTGAAAGGGGTACCATTAACCAAAATAGAGTACTTAACTATGGTAACACATTCCATAATAAGATTGATCACTAATTGATTGAATCCAAATTTAGAAAGAACTTTAGGGACAAAAATCCAGATGACCTTGTCATAGGCTTTAGAGATGTCAAGCTTTAGGGCCATGCTATCATAGTTACACCTATCCATGGAGTGAATTAGTTCATGTGTTGTGATGGTAGCATCAAGGATATGCCTACCAGGCACAAACCCTTTTTGAGTAGGGCTGATAATTTTATCAAGGAGCAGTTTGATGCGGTTGACCAAACTTTTTGAGAGGATTTTATAAAAAGTATTGCAAAGGCTGATAAGGTGAAAGCCAACCATATGTTGAGGATCAACCATCTTGGGAATAAGAGCAATGAATGTGTGGTTTAGTTGCTTAAGAATCTTACCAGACTTGAAGAAATCACAAGCAACTAAAACAAGGTCCTCACCAATAATCTCCCAAAAGATTTGAAAGAAAGCCAGAGGAAAACCATTAGGGCCAGGAGCTTTGAAGGCCCCCATACTGAAGGTGGCTAGCTTAACCTCCTTAGGCGAGATAGAATTGAGGATCCCCATATTGCTGTTCTGAGATATTAAATTTAGAAGCGAGTCTAGCAGCAGGTTGTCAAGAGTCGGGTTAGGAGCTTCAACAGGAGCTGTGTAAGCCTTCTGGAAGTAGTTCACAACCACTAAATCAATAAGGGAGGGTGAATAGATGACCTCTCCTTGTGCATTGTGTAACTTTTTTATCTAGTTCCTCCTCTTATGTTTGAAAACTGAAATATGGAAGGAGGTGTTCCTATCTCCTTCTTTCAGCCATTGCACCCTAGATTTTTGTTTCCATAAAATCTCCTCTTTCTTAAGAATTTGTTCCCACTCTCTCTAGTTCTCCTTCTCCTAGTTGCAAGTGGAAAGACAGATATCACCCTCCTCCATTCTCTTTTGAACCATTTCAATTTTTACCCAATGATTTTTTTCTCTTGGAAAACATCCCCAAAGACCCTTTTGTTCCAACCCTTCACCATACATTTAATGTGTTTTAGCTTAAAAAATATTCTGAACATGGGGGAACCACACACAAGGATATTCCACCATTCATCAATTTTCATTTTGAAATCAGGGTGGGAATTCCACATGATTTCAAAATGGAAGGGGTAAGGTCCAACAACAGACTGATCACATGAAGTTAACAACAAAGGATTGTGATCAGAAACAGTCCTAGGTAGAGCCCTCAAAGTGGCACTAAGTAGGCCATACCAGTTACTAGAACAAAGGAAGCGATCCAATCTAACTTGAATCAAGTCTTCACCCATACGTCTGTTGGACTAGGTAAAAGCTTGGCATGACAAGTCTATATCAATTAGGCCCATAGATCCCAAAAAGTTAGCTAGATCAGCCATGCTATCAAAGTAGTCGATCAGACCACCTCTTTTCTATGAAGGAAATAGGGGGAGTAGAAGTCCCCAGCCACTAGCCAGCGAAAACCACTATTTTTTTTTAACCAATCAGCAAGAGACATCCATAGAGATAATCTAGCATTCCTTTGGTTGGGCACATAAACATTGATAAGCGACCAAGAGCCGCTAGGGAAGGTAAAAGAAACACCAACACTATTCTAGCAACATAACATTCTAGTGCCATTTAATCTAGAAGGGTTTCAGAGCACTGCTAGTCCTCCAAAGGCCCTTTCAACATCACTATAAGAGTAGGAGGCCCTTGGCCATATGTACTTAGCAACATTATCAAAATTAGCTTTCTTCATCTTGGTTTCTTGTAAGAGTAGGACACCAATCTTATGTTCTAGAACATAGTTCTTTAAAGCAAGTTGCTTATGGGAGCTATTCATCCCACACACATTCCAAGACATGACCTTCATTTTTGACCTTTCTTAGAGGACACTTCCAATGTCCTCTATTTTCCCAATGCAATCTCATTTGTGGTTTCTCTTAATCTCATGGATCTTTGGCTTGGCCTACCTAGCTTGGATTCACCTACCACATCTGCCTTTTTCTTCCTCCCTTTTTTCTTTGGAGTTATCCAGTTCTCCTCATTGGAAATAGACTCATGTTTCAAATCCTTCGAGATGAAAGAAAATGCCTCACCAAAGCCTAAATCCTCCCATATTTCACCCTCTTCACCAACAGTCTCACTAGTTCCTATTGAGGGCCCCTCCAATAGCGCACCACTAGTAAGAACCTCATCCCCAAAAGCCATGCTAGAAGAAGGATGATCTACTTTCAGCACATTAACACCAACCATATTCTCAGCTAAGGAAAAATTAGCAAGACCCTATGTCGGGTCAATCCTAGTCACTGACTCAAGAAAATGAACATCGAGATTAGGAAATTCTTTGTTGGTCACAACCTCAGGCAACAGATTCTTAGAGCTAGGAATATCAGAGAAAGTTTTCAAAGATGTAGAACCATCTTTGGACAGGTCTTCAATACCAAGAGGAGAACCAGAAGGAGCAACAGAGTCTCCCTTGTTGGGATCCTTATTAAAGGATGACTTGCAGTCAAAAATAAGGTGCCTAGGTTTGGCACACTTCTAACAGTATACCACTACATTTTCATACCACACAGGTTGAACCCAAGACCTGAATTTTGAGCAAAGCTTAACAGAGTTAGGCAGAGATTTGTTCACACAAATATTCATGCAAAAGCGGGAAAACACTAACTTGGACTTTGATCTGGTAATGGAGTCGGAAGTGATGAAGTGTCCCAAGGAATCGCCAATGCTTTTAAATATTGATTCATCCTAGTATTCCAGCGGAGACCCAGGAAGGCGAATCCAAACCAGAGCCAACTTATTGAGGTCCACATTAGGGTTAAATCTCAGCTTCTAGTGGCATAAAGCCAAACTGTGTTTACCATAAACTCAAGGTCTTGAAGACAAAATATATATCAAATCTTTAGGCACTGTGAACTTGAGGAAAAGCCCACTGGAAATAGCGTAGATTTCCACACTTCCCTTGAGACACCATTTAGCATCAACCCATCTCCTGACCATATCCACAGTAGGGTGGAATGAGAGAAACCGATCCACTACTGCATTCTTCATGGATGAGAAAATCCTATCGCTGACCGAGTTAGAAATAGCAAAGTTTGTTTTGGACACAATAACCTCTTCCCCATGAGGAGGAGGAGGAGGGAGAGAGCACTGTTTACTATTGGTTAGGATATCTTTCCACCCAAGGGGTTTAGGAGGAATCATAATCATTACTTACTTCAACCAAGAACCGGGGAGGCAAGGAGATTTGTAGTCAAAGAATATCACCGTCGGGAGTGTCTCCACCAGGGGGTCCTAATTTTTTGCATGAGACAAGGTAAGACATGGGTCAGGGAGGGTATGAGGGGGACCATGGGGTACCCCCAGGTAGAATCCACCATGTGCGTAGGTTGTTCAAACACGGGCAGAGGACGGGGAGAGCGGGACAACAATTTTTCCATAATTTGTTGATAAGTAGTGCATGAATGTATAAAATAGGGTTTTGAAACCTTGAGATCTCAAATCCACTTCAATCAACCTCATAATTGTAACCTTCAAAATAGAAAAGGGGAGAAAGGTTGTGGCATACAGGGGCTTTCCTTGTTCAAACTGCATTTTGGTGTTTCCACCTTCACAATAGCTATGATGATAAATGATGAAAGAGTTTTTGCTCACGAGAGGGAGAGACAAAATAATGAATCTGAATGATAATGAACACCAATGAAACTTCCACTTAGATATGAAACCCTTTTTGTCTGAAGTCACTTTTCTCATCACATACAAGGAGAATTAGGAGGATGTTTGGATATTCTATAAGCATTAGTGCATATAGTAATAATACACATGAAACATGAAACATATTACAATGCATGAACATGGATTTATTGATGTGTTATAGACTACAATTGGTTGTAATTGTGTCTTTGATCTTCTACTTATTCTACTCTTGATGTTGCATTAATTTCCTTTTGGATGCTAGAAAGATATCAAGTTGATAGATGTTAAATAGGAGGGAAGAACTTATATTTATATGAACTTAAAAATATCTCACATTAACTATTAAGATAGTTCAACAACTAAATTTGAATTCTTAAACATATTGAGGTTGGAAATCAAATCTAATATTTAGGACTTGATTAGATGGGATAGGTGCATTGGGTATATCATAATTATAATTGGGTACATGCACTTAAGAGGAATTGCAAAACTAGTGTGAGATTGTTAAGGGTGACAATTTATGACACTACATTTAGCCCCCACTTTAGTGAGGGTGCGAACTTACACTCATAGTCACACTAAATTATAGAGAAGACAAAGATTTCTTTCATCAAGATATCGAAGAGGCAAGATAACACTAAGCTAAGAGTTGTGATAGCCCCCAAGCTAAGGGTCCTATCAAACAACAGTGTTAAGATAAAAGGAACACACACATATATAAGACACAATGCAACAAAAAATATAGTATCCAAACATATACAAAGCCTACATGAAGCAAACACAAGGCATACACAAAGCATACATGAAGCAAACAAAAATAATACAAGGTAAATACAAAATGAAAGGTTTAGTATCATGGACTAGCAATATATATAGATTCTTACTAGGATCCATATGAAATATGGCATCCATAAGTCACAGGCTAGAAATTTTTTATATTTGATAGGTGGCTCATGAATATGTGGAAGTACCACATGCTAGTGAAGTATAATATTCACTAGGTGAGCCCCACGAGAAACCACACAGGCTAGTGAAGTCCAATATTCACTAGGTGAGTTTCATGAATAAGTGAAAGAACCATAGGCTAGTAAAGTCTGATATTTACTAGGTGATCCTTACAAGTATCAAATGAAAATAACGTAGGCTAATGAAGCTCGATATTCACTTGGTGAGTTTCACATCAACAATATCAAAAATTACGAGCCAAGAAAAATGGGTTGTTTGTTGGGTAACTCTGGTAAAGTACTACAATATTGTTGAAGAAGTGTTATGATAGCATCACCAAATTTGTGGTTTGTGAAAAAAGTAAAGCACATAGTGGAATGTATGCCCCCACCTTAAAGTAGTCATTAGCACCAACTAGGAGGAATTGCCTTTAAGGTAGAAATAGTGATTTTTTTAAAATAAGGTACGAGAGATTTTTGAAAGCCATATTCCAAGTGATATGTCTCAAATAGTTACATCATGACAAGAGATTGACCCCTAGGATAAAGAAGTCACAAAAATAAAATGTAATAGCACATAAGGAATCCAAGGATTTTGGGTCAATATGAATGATAGATAATATATATCAAAATGATCATTTTTGAATTGAAATCATTCCCCAAATACTATGGAACTATGATTACAAAAGAAGAAGAGTATATTAAAACAAATATTTTTTTGGGTCAACATGGGAAGAGACCTAAATGCCTAACACTTTGCAGTCATCCACAAAAGGCAAAAAGTGCATTATGAAAAATAGAAGAATGAAGATACAAATAGAAGAATTTCACAATGGATTCATTCTCTTTGCATCTTTGTGCCAACAATAACATCAAGGGTCTTCTATAGAGACTATGAAACAAAATACACACCAAGAAACACATTATGGGGAGTAATAGTATGTGAAAACATAATTTACAAAGATAAAGGGTACAAAAATTGTGAGTTCGTCTATATAATATCATCCACATCCCAATATTGTTCATCATATATAGGTGGCAGAAAACATGCTAAACAGACTACGATAAGTGCAATACAAGGTGAGGCACTAGGTTCAACACATGGTCCAAATCACTTGCTATATAAGGATCATCACACATGCCCCTAGAAGCTAAGTTCAATGATTCCATAAAAATAAAATATATTTATCTATGATTTTCCCATGGTTCGTCCATGTTATTATTTGGATTAGTGTTAGTGTTTCAACGTTTTGTGGTATTGGATTTTTTAGAATTGTAAATTCCAATGGACTATGGTGAGGTATGTTGGAGGTTGGAGTGGGATTGATTTTGGATTCATATTAGATATTTTTTGATGTAATGAAGTCACATTTAGTAACATGTTTAGTTAATGATAGAATCAGTTCATGGGGGTTAGAGAGAATTGTGAAGGACTATCATTAATAAGTGAATTAGTATTTTGATAAGTGAATTATGGAACATGTTGGGAAATGGGTATATTTATATTTTTATAATTAAATGGGAGGCTTGAGGAAGGTGGAACAAAGTGATACTGATTACCACATGAAATCCCCATAATAGCATTAATGTTATTATCATATTGTGCAATAAAGGTTTTGACTAAAGAAGTGAAAGTAGAAATAGAAGATGTGATCATGGGAGTTGACACTTGTGTTCCTATTAGATGTTGAGGAGATGCATCATTAAGATTTTTTGTGCAACTAGTTGATTTCATAATGATTGAATCCACTATGCGAGATAGAATGTATAAAATTTCTATACCTTGTGAGTCCTTAATCAATTTACTAAGGTTATTTATACTTGATGGATAGCTTCTCTAGATAAATTTTTGGTACTCATGTATATTTGTAGACCAACCAATTCTTTGTCTAGATTTTGGAGTCTATCTTTAGGAACATAAGCCATAGAGTTTTCAACCTCAAATACTCATGAAGGGATTGTGGGTTAGAGGTCATTGGTAAAGTAAGAGTGGGAGTAGGATCCAAAGGTGATTTTTTTGTAATATCTCCTTGAGTGAAAGAGTTAACAAACTCAAGCTCAATACTAGATTTAGTTAAAGCACATTAAGCCATAAGTATGTAACTTCCTCTCATAGGAGTGTTAGATATAGAAGACCAATTCATTAAACTCATAAAAAAAATATAATTTTCAATACACGTGAATGTTCCTAAGAGGAAAAAGATAGAAGAACTTGATGAGAGAAATGGAAGAAAGGTGATGAAAAGATAGATATGTTGATTATATGTTAGGAGTTCAAGTGTTTTGGGTTTATATTTTTGCAATAACAAAGAAAAAAAATATTCAATGTAAATATACAATGTTTGCATATGAAAATGAGATATTCAATGAATCTAATTCCTTAATTAAGTAAATTAGATTTGAAAGTATGTAATTAAAAAATATTTTTTTGCAAAATATAATTTAAGTTGGGGTCACCAAAATGTTGTGTTTGGTGAAAAAAAGTGTAATGCTTTATTTTCAAAATTTAAACATATAAAGAGTGCATATGAGAAATAAGATATTCAAATAACCTAATGTCTTGATCAAATTACAAAATATTTGTTGTTTGAATAAGAATATATATGTCTTGACCATTTATTGTGCATAGTGTGGCACCTAGAATAGGTGACCCATTATTAATTTGCTATAGCCTTTAAATCTGTCACTATCCTTACCTTTGTGTGGTAGATTTTACATTCAATATGGCTATTGAAAGTATACATGTAATAAATTTAATATTATATATATTAATATATAAATATTGTTACAAGTATGAAGGTATTGTCATTGATGTCAACTATGGGATGAAGATGTTGAGGATATTGAGAAAATTGTGAAAAAGAGGAAAACAGGTTGTGCATGTGTAGTTGAGACCTTGAGGAAGTGTTGTGAGTACATGGAGCTATCTTTTTGTTGAAGTGTTTGAAGATGAGTTGGAGTGAACTGTGATGTTGTCTCTAGTGCTTGGTTTCCAAGTACTTTTGAGAAAAATTGATAAACAGAGAAAACTGTGTTGTGCAAGTAGTCAATGTGTGCTTTGATATTGTGCTTCGCATTTCTTCTATGTTGATGTTATGCCTGTATGATCATACATGTTATTCAAGGTTTCTAGAGATTTCTATATTCAAAATTTGGGTTTCTAGATCATTGTACAGTGCAAGATATCTTCACCAGCGTGTAAACCAATTGTTTAGTGGTGCTTTTTGTGGCCTGAGAGAAATGTAATTGCTCTGCATTTCTCCGTTGTTTGGCTTTAGGGTGTGTGGAATTGGGAAGATTCTTATAATGCTTGTATCTTTCTGTATTCAAGGTTTTACTTGATTTGGTGCAGTACAAAGTAAGTTTCATTTATCAGTATGTAAGTAAGGGTTACCAGTTTTTCTGAGTTGAATTATTTGAATGATGCGAGGTTGATGAAGTGTTTGATGAATCTCAAGTATTTTGTGAATTATTCGAGATCATGTTCAAGTGAATTATGTTTTTTATAAGTTTCACATTAATTTGAGGAAGTGTGTACTTAATGTTTATGGTGTTTTGCATGGCTATTGGCCGACCTTGTGTTTAACACTACATGTGAGGCTTGTGAAGCATATTGAAGTCTATTTGGATCTATTTGGGTCCTAATTAAGGATTTTTGTAGGTCGCCTTCATTCCTATCCACTGTGAAAATGTTTAGGTGCGGACCTATTTTGAATTTGTATGTATAACGACTAGTTGCCAACATTGAAGAAGGTTTTTGAGATTGGGATGGATATAAATATGTATGGTGCTATTGTGAGTTGTGAAATGGAAGATATAGAAGTAAGATAGATGCAATATTGATGTGAGTGATGTGTGTAATGTGAATTTGAGCAGATTAGTGTGAATTTCAATATTAGGGTTCATGAAGGTAGTGAGTTGAAGGCATCCAAAATCATTCATGCAAGACTATGCAAATATGAGAGCAATTGTGGTGGACTCCTTGTTTCATTGAGAAGTGTTCTTTATCTAACATTCTTCTTTTATCTTCTTGTATTTCCTTATGTGGCAGTGATCCCTTTTGGACAGTGTGTCCAATTTTGGCAATGATCCATTGTATTGGTTTTGCAATTACTAATATTGTGAGCTAATCCCCATCATGGTTTTTCCCTCATTGGGTTTTCCATGTAAATATAGTGTTCTCTTGTGTATAATGTTGCTATTTCAGTTTTTGTTATGTGCATTCCATATTTAATCATACTTATAGAATAAGGATTAATGAATGCATGTGGATTTGATTATTGTAGAGGGTTTTGAAGGTTTAATTTTCTACAATTGATTCACCCCCCTCTCAATTTTCTTGTTCATTTCAACAATTGGTATCAGAGCAAGGTTCCTTGGAGAAGAGCTTAACCACTTGAGGTAGATCCAGGATGGTGAACAAGATTACTTTGGAATAACCTAGATTCGGTGGCTCAGATTATGCATTATGGAAGACAAAGATGGAAGGATATATGTTTGCTCAGGGATATGAGATTGAGGAGGATTAACATACTACATACACTCCACCTCTGAATGGTCCAAGTACAAGTGCAAAAATCATAGCACATGAGATCAATGCTAAGGCAAGATTCATTATTGTGAATAGTCTTTCAAATACTGAATTAGTAAAAGTTATGAGTTTGAAGACTGTTAAGGAAGTTTGGGATAATCTAGAAATCATTTATGAAGGATATTTGAAGGTCAAACAAGAAAATTTGCATAACTTGAAGGCACAGTTTGAAATGATGCAAATGTATTAAGAAGAAACAATTAAAGGCTACATACAGAGAGTTGATGAGTTGGTAAGCACTATGAGAGGGCTTGGTGCAATAGTTAAAGAATCTAAAGTAGTGAAGAAAGTTATTATATCACTTCTAGATTGTTATAATGAAAAGGTATCTACTATTGAAGAAACTATTGATTTTGACAATTATTCCAGAGATTAGTTGATTGGTACTCTAACTACATTTGAAAAGAGAAAAATGAAGAAAAGTACAAAAGTAGAGACAAATTTCAAGGCTAGTAAATCAGAGAAGCTTAAGGATTCAAGTGAAGAATATCTTGATGATTTGGAAGCTAATTTTGTGAGGAAGATGAAGAAGGGAACCGGTAAGTACAAAGGTAAATTACCTTCCAAAAGTTTTAGTTGTGGTAATATTGATCATTATGCTTCAAGATGTCCAAAAAGAGCTCTAAACAATAAGAAGGAAAATAAAAGAAAAATGATTAAGAAAGCTTACTATGTGAGAGAAGATGCTAGTATTTCTGATGAAGAATCTAACTATGGAGATTTTGATGATGATGAATGCTTGTTTTTGGCTATAAAAGAGGAATCTAGTTTTGCTAACCCTGAAAGTTGTGTGAAGGAAAGTATTATAGAGATAAAGGATAAGGTTGAAGGTACTTTGGTATCCAATTCTCATGTCCAAGATGATAAGAATTATTGGGTTGTTGATAGTGGATGCTCTAATCATATGACTAGAGACAAAAGTGAGTTTGTTAAACTTGAAAAGTATGATGGAGGATTAGTTAAATTTGGAGATGATTCAGGACCTAAGATTTGTGGAATAGGTTCAATCAATTTTGATGGAAAGCATAATACTGAAAATGTTTATTATGCTAAGGGCTTAAGGCATAACCTCTTGAAAGTGTAGCAAAGGATACAATCTTGTGTTTAAGGATGAAACATGTGAGATCATTAAAGGGTTTGGAACTATGATTGTTGTTGGTAAGAGAATAGATGGAAACATCTATCAGCTTAAGGGGGATGATGGTCATTGCTTTATGTCTCAAATTAATGATACTTGGTTATGGCACCATGTTAGTTCCTAAAAATGTAGCTTGCAAAACCTAAGAGGATGCCAAGCTCTATGGTTAGGCTTACAATTTTTTTGGCTAACAAACGGAAATAACCAATATGGTTAGGGTTCCTTGCACTTCAGGCTCTGCTAGACCTAGGCAAGTATACCTTAATAATTAATGTAGATTTAATAGGTTATGTAACTTCTTTAACTTTAGGGATCTATCCACAATGGCATGAAATGTGAAATAGATGGAAACTTAACAACTACTCCTACTCCTAATGCTAAAATTTTAAATATGTGAATAAATTTTATGTAAGGTATTATTTTAAGATGAGTATGATTAGTGCCTATTCCTATTGGGTAGATGGATTCAAGATATGTATGATATGTGGATCCTTCTTCTTTTCTTAAATCTAATTATTTGACACTTTTAGAAGCTTATACTTTATATAAATGTGTAAGGTTGTTAGTTACCAAGCTCTTCTTATGAATCCCAATGATATATTTCCAAGTTACTATGATTACTTATAAGAATTTAATACTTCCTTGAAGGATCCAATCAAATTAATCACACAAGAACAACAAATGTGCCTTGATAAATTAAGTATATCCTTGATATATTCAATTTAAATAACAGGAAAAGACCACTTTGGAGACAACAGGATAACATATATGAATTTGAATCAAAAAAACAATTGAACACCAAGAATCTAGCCACCAAATTAAACTTTCTTCTCCATTATATTACTTGAAAAGGTGGTACATTTCATATCATAATACTTTTTTATATGTTACTGTGTAAAATTTTGGTGAAAAATGATGTTAATATTGATGATGATATATGATACTCATCCTTGGTTTCCCTTATGTATGAGAAGCAACAAGCGTCAAGCCATTACATGTAGAGTGGTGCCTCTTCATTTATATTTTGTTAAACATAAACTAAAATTATTAACATGGGAAATTAACAAAGATAACTAGGTAGTCCACAACAATTGTAGCACATCACAGTTCCTTAGTCTCCGTAAGGTTCCCATGACCACTTAAGATCTGTTCAAGGTCCTCTCTTCGTGATAGTGTATTTGATGTTGTGTGACTTCGATAAAACCCCCTCCCTTATGTTGTTTATTCTCGATGCTCGATATATTCTTGGTTAGCATATGTATCTGCATTATTGATTATATCATTCATAATGAACTCCAAGGTGAAGATCTACTCCAGTTGTACATGTGTATTTTTCAACACCATTGCTTCATTGTTTATTTTATCAAGAGCCACTAGTAATAGTTGAGCTAGTTCATTCTTCCACATGTTCTATTCTTTAAGTTCTCCTTCATCATCAAAGAAGTTTGGTAAAGCCATATCCAAGGGCTTATCAAAATTGCCAAGTTCTTGTGTCAAAAAAGTACAAAAATTATCATGCATATCAATTAATTCACTATAAATTTTGAACACCCGCTGGTCCACATTCCCTTTGGCTATCAATTCCTCCTTTTTTTCCATCATTTTGAGTCGTAAATTTTTGTGCTGATGGAAGGAAACATGTGTTTTACTATGAATAGTCCACACCTCTTCACCTTGCTCCAGCACTCTGTTGGGAGACTAAAATCACTGAGAGGGGGGGTGAATTAGTGATTTATGGAAGCCACAATATTTTTTTCAAAAACAAGAATTTTTGTTTGCTTTTGAACCAAGAAAACAAATGACAATTTTTGAAGCAAGCTTAACTTATGTATCAACTAACATATGAATAATAAATTGGTATGGATAGACTTCAATTAGCTATTTGTGCTTCCACTTGAATGTAAGTTCATAACATTAACAAGACAACTTCAATATAAACATTTGTAGAAATGTAAAGACAATCATTCAACTATGAACTGATAAGGAAAAACATCACAATTTAGCAATATTATCATAACAAAGTAATGACACTATGAAACCATGAAATTTGACGAGTGGAAAACCCTCTTGGGGTAGAAAAACCACTCCAAAATGATGCCTTATTGGCTTAAATAAAACCACTATTTACAATGCCTTATAGGAAGAATTTAGAGCACAAAATCTAGGAGCACCAATCCCTTTTAACACATAACAATTATAACATCCTATCAGAATCCTATAAGTGCATATTTTGCAACTCTAGAATTTCAATAGAAGACTATGCATCAATATTTCAATAAGCACATTGAAGAATGTTGTGCATCAACATTTTCCTTTTCAAAGTATCTGAGGTTCAATTATTTTCAATGTGAACCCAGTTTCTTGTCACTGCAAAGATAAATTATGATGTTTCAAAAAAGCATTTTCTCCTCTTCTCTGTCACCCAAATAAAATCCTGGAATCATCTTTTTAAAGCCACTGTGAATGAGCAATTTCAACAACTATAAGCCATCTCGAGTTAGGGTTACTTGAGCTTTCAACTAGCATTATTCAATTTGAGCAAGAAATATAATCTCATGTAACAAACTTATAAAGAAACTGTCAGAGACCACAGGAGGGTTTGCATAATACCCAAAGACTGAAAACACTCACTAACCACAAAACCCATAACTGTCAAATGATAGAATATAAAATAGTTTCATTCTTTGTTTTTTTTTTAAATAAATAATATAAGATTCTTTTGATACCATTAATCAACTATTTTAGCACGAAAATATCAAGGAAAAGCTGAAAGTATGCGAAGGTTTTTCTTTTACCTATTCACGATGGGAGAAAATGAAACAAATACCATAAAATACGATTCATAACTACTCAGCTAAAGAAACATTGAAACTTCCTTATCCATTGTCGAGCTTGCATTGGCTCACAATCAACCATGTTGTAGATTTGACCATCCTCACTAACTTCACTTCATCTGCAAGAATACCAAAGGCGGCTAGGGTTCCAAGCCTTATGAAAAGTTTTACTAAACACTCTTCTAACTTGTTCGAAGTCTTTCCAAAATACAATAGTCACTTGGAATCCGAAAACTTAATCAATCAAAAATCATTAACCTTTGAAATCCAGAATATCTATCGGTGAAACAAAATGATAGTCACTGCCAAAGATGTTGACTAAATAAAGACCAATTGATATTACTTCCATGTGACTTTTCAAAGTCAACTTCCAATTTAGTGCCATGTGATTGACACAAATACCATGTGCTCGATGAAACTCGATAGGTTTTGATGTATATGCCACACAAAATGAAACCCAATACCATATATTATTGATGTCACTGCCATGTGACTTTAACAAAGATAACTCCAATGTGAAATGAAACAACCACTCGATATGCCAAGGTAAACAACAATACAATGTGCCAAAAGAAACCAATTAAGGTTTATATTATATGCCGCATTAAATAATCAATCAAGATGCTTATGAACACTTCAATGTTGATTAACATAGCAAGGCCCGTATAGAGAAGTCACCTGAGAATAGATTGTTATGTCAAACTGAATCTACAAATGATCAAATAACTTGTGACATGCAACCTCAAATGGAGCCTTCAAATGATCTTGAAAATGATAAACCTAAATAACATGTAATTGCATGCCATGAACCATGGGAAAAGACTATGTAGAACAATTGTAATCATCATGTGTGCCATACCAAATATCAATCCCTATTATCATGCCTAATCACCTTAAATAACCAATCTAAGACACTTCAAGTACAAAGACCACAGTGATGTCCATGATGTCAATGCAAAAACTGAGTCAAGGAAATCATGATATAAACTAAACCAAATCATATGCCACCAAGATTAGACCATCCCAACTGTATACTGTGTGCATGTATTATCCAAACCAGAGAGTTTTGTCACAGTGTTACCAAGATGTCAATGACACAACACACATCAGAGATACATATTATTCAAAGACAAAATGAGCATGAGAAACTAAATACACCACCTGCATATCATGGGAACCAATGAAAAAATCAATGAGAGAATGCATCTTGCATCATATGTGAAACAACCAATCAACACCCTCAAAACCAATCTGCATTATCCATATCTTCATATCATGTAGCTTGTCAAAGTCAAACAAAGAACACCATTATAAGAACCAGTTTTGTCATCAAGGACAAACATCACACATCACAAACAACTGAGAGTCAACAAACTCCCCCTTTTTCCTTGATGGAAAAACACATACTTTCTCTCCCCCTTTTTTCCTCAATGACAAAGGATGAAAGAGGAGAATGTGAGATTCCATCAAGATAAATAATTGAAGGTCCAACCAACACATATCCATCTGAAAGTATGAATCAAAACTCAAGGATCAATCACTTTATAATCAAACAACTCTATTGCATATATCTCCTTGTGTTAATCACATGGATAAATACAATCAAGACCCTGTCAATTCAGATACTTAAAGAAAAATTGCAACATAAAGCTCCCCCTGACTCTTTGCAAATGAAATTCCAAAAGATGGGCCTACTAAAAAAAAATTCCTTAGTACTACTCACTATGCACATCTAACACATTTTCATTTATTCTCAACTTGTACTTCAACAATATAGCCGTGTTACAACACAAACAATCATGTTGTTATGACATTTTAAAACACATTCCTTGAATGTGTACTTGTCCAAGTAAGAATGCAACACTATGACACTGCATCATTATACTTTACCTTTTGATCCATGATATTCTGCATGCTCTCTGTCCAAGCACATAATAACTGACCAGTGAAAACAACAACTGCTACTTCACCAAATTGTCTAGGCTCTTTTATTGATACAGTCAAGATACAGTATCACAAAAAAATTCAATATGCAGCATAAACTACTGTAAGCACTAAATTATAGACTTTTCATATGTCTATTAGTTTGTACACTTAACCCATACAGTAGTTTATGTTGCATATTGAATTTGTTTGTGATACCATTTTTGGTAGTAGAAATGGTGCTCCTTCAAAGCCATACACTCTAACCTTTGTAAAATCATTATAGGAATAACAATCACCCCAATTGGTATTGACCTTTCCTTTCTCATCTTTATCCTTAGGCCTTAAGAGCCTTTGTATCTCAGGTGACAGAATGTAGTCACATGGGTGACCCAGTAGCTTAGATATAGGTTTAACAAAATATTCCTCAAAGTAAAAATAATGTGGTCTTTCGCACCGGTTGTCCCAAATAGCAATCCACATCTACATGATGGTCTAATGTTTCTATATTCATATAAGTCTCTTATCCTTAAACATTCATCCTACATTCCCTCATTTTGTTCCTCATATAGAACCAGATGCTTGAATAATGAATAGTGTTTAAACCAAAATCCTTCCTCTTTATTTTTGACAAAAACGAGGTCATCATGAAGTTCATTAGCTAAGTACTCAGCATAATCAAGGGGCTTGTGCATCTTGACTCTATACATCAGTTGTTAAGACCATTGGTGCTATCTCCATAAATGTGGGGGCGTCCATGCCAAGAACTTGGAAAATAAAATAATATGTGTATTAGATATATTCCTCAAACAAGTTAACAGAATATAGAGGTTGTTCCTCCCTTGAAAACACTTCTAGCTGATTTCCCTCATCACGAGGCCTATGTAGTGGAAATCTCCACCTTTTGTAGCTAGTGATCAGTTTATGATATTCATTTAGTAGATCCCTAATCCTGAACTTCATGTCAATACTGGTGTCTAGTTGGAACACCATAGATATATAATCCTCGGTAATAGGGATGAAGGAAGACCCATCTTCCAATTTAATGATGCGAGTTTGTGGGTCATATCTATTAGCAAGTGCTTTGATCAATTCAACATTGATGAACACATTGGGCACCACCAAGTTTTCCAAATTAAGTCTCCATGGGTTGGAGACTAGTTGGTGTTTGTGCATTTTTCTGTAGTGGTATATAAAAAAGTTGTATCCCCTTATCGGGGTCCATGTGTCACCCACTTGTTTTTTTATGTCCTCCAATTTCTCAGCCAAATGGTTTAATTGTGTGTTCCTCTTGGACCTTTGTCCAAAGCTCAGACATTGATCAATTAAGTCCTAATTTAGATGCCTTTCTTCCAATTTTTGTCTTTTATTTTTTAGGGTTTTCAAAAGTAAATGCCATTATATGAATTTACAGAAGAAGAACCCTACTTTTGTGTTTCAATAATTGAACCAGCTCATAACAAATTTCAGCTCAGGCTTTTGAGTACTTACTTCTATAACACTTTTCCTAGTTCAGGCATTGTCGTCCATTGCTATGCCCCATTTCCTTCTTTGGTTGCTTAATGATTTCACAATATTTTCAAAATTTGATTCTTAATGTGTTTGACTCTAGCTCATTAATGTTGTTTGATTGCACATTTCATGTCATCGAGTGAGAAATTAATTGTTTTGAATGTGAGCCATTGATTTTTCATCATTGCCGCCAAATTTTCTCTTTGTCATGTTGTTGTCTTGTCAACACTATTGCTTCATCAAGATGACCAATTTTATTATCTCACCGATATTTCCCTTTTTCCCCGATATCCTTCTTACCACATTTCCTTCAAGATTTTGAAGGGACTCCATATAACTTCATCCTAATATCCCACTATCCTCTCAAACCTTCCTTACAAGCGGTCTCTTCGAGTTCCTCTTATTGCTTTGATACTTTAATCCATCTTCTTTATTATTAGAACCAAGGCAGTGAGTGATATTGTTTTATCGAAGGAACCATTTTTCTTGTCTACCCAATATGCATTATTCTCTTTGATGAAATCCTAAACTTAGTCATTCACTTCTTTGTTTAGGGTTGTCGAAGGGACCAATGTTTGGGTTTCACCAATATAGATCCTTCTCCCCAACATTCATTCAATTGATTTTTCCATTTTCCTTTTCGAGGGAACTATGAATCACCATACTTCGATATTTTTGAGTCCCTTCGAAACCTTCTTGACGTCCTTTGTTACCTTTTGTGATAAATATCATCGCTTTATCGAAGAGATAAATTTCCTTGTCCCTCCAATGTATATCTTTCTCTTCGATGAACTTTATTTCTTACATGAAATCGAGGGGACTCATAAATCATTCATCCCGATACTCCATATTCTCCTTGATTCTTCAGATGTGTATTGTCCCCTCGATATTTCATTATCACTTTGATACATTGATGAGTCATGTCTGAGATCTATGTTTTTTTGTTTCCTAAATGCTAAGGTGTATTTTCCTTGAAATTAGTACCAGAGAAATTAAAATATTTATGCCCCTCAGTGGTTTAGTCCTCAAGTTATCAAAGAGACCCCAAAACATCCTCCTCTGATATGCCAAGGTATCTTTGATAAGGATTAAATTGGATTATCAAAGGGAAACTTTGACACATTCCTTCGTTATGATATTATTTTCTCGATAATATTCACATTGTCTTGCTCCATTGTTCCTTCAAAGGGACCTTAAAATGACTTATGCTGATATGGTGAAGTCTCATCCACATGACTATTTTCTTACATGGGTAGGATGATGAAGGTGATTTTGTTAAGATGATGGTTGTAGGGTGGGTAAATGGAATATTCTGAATGATAAAATTAAAAATGGCAGGCTAGGTGATGGGGTATTTTGGTGAAAAATAGATGTTTTTTGGGAAATTGGTGTGAATTTCTCTAGTCCTAACAGCGGCTCCAATTGGGGATGCAAGATTGTGAGGTCATTGCAAGAATCCAAAATTATTCTCTAGAGTGAAAACCAAGGGGTGGCGGTGGCTAAAAGGAAAGAAAAGAAATCAAAAACCCTAAACTACTATGCATGGAAAATAATATTAGATTTTAAGTAAAGAAGTTTTTTTGGAATTGTCCATGTGCTGGAAATTCCTGATCTTCACTGGCCATGTTCTGCAAGTAGTATGAGTCTTCCCCACATTTACCAATGATGAAAAATGGACCCAACCATAATGCTTCAAATTTCCCATGCTTCCCTTTGTCTTGGTTTTTGGCATTCCACATAAGGACCATGTCATCCACCTTGAACTTCTTATCTTTTATCTTTTTTTCAAATAGATACATTGTTTGTAATTGTATCTTCTCATTTTTCTTCTATTCTTGGGACCTAACCTCATCCAACTCTACCAATTTTTCCATCCTCTCTTCCATGGGCTCGGGGACATCTATATCTTCCTGTAAAATGAAATTGTAAATTGGTAAGAGGTTATGTATTGGGAGTCTATCTTGGGCTCCATACACTAATTCAAAGGGAGATTTCTCAGTTTCCCTTTTATAGTAATTCTATCTTCCAATAAAGCCAATCTTAATTTGGAATCCCACATCTTGTTGTTATCCAAAATCCTCTTAATTATTTTTATGATACTTTTGTTACTAGACTCCACTTTCCCATTTGCTTGAGGATGGTATGGTGAAGCATATGAAATTATTATACCATATGAATCACAAAATTTCTTGAATTCATATGATCTAAAGCACATGTCGTTATCTAAAATGAGTCTCACAGGAACCCCAAATCTAGTGATGATGTTATCTAATAGGAAATTGATCACCACCTTACTAGTGGCTTGTTTCGTTGGGACAACTTCTATCCACTTCATAAAATATTTAGTGGCCACTAAGATTGATCTGTGTCCACCACTAGACTTGTCTGTAATTTATCCTATAAAGTTGATTCCCCATTGATGAAAAGGGGCTTCAATTTGCATTGGTCTCAATGGTAAGGCTCCCTGTAATTTGGTTTACTAGAAAACCTTTGGCATTCTTCACACTTCCTCACATATATGTGGGAATCATTGAAGACTTTAGGCCAGTAATATCTCACTCTCAATATCTTGTGGGCAGTAGTTTTTTCTGACAAGTGACCTCCACAAACACTTTTATGCATTTCTTTTAAGATGTACTCCACTTGTCTCATCTAAGCATAGTAGTAAGATACCATCCATATTCTTCCAATATAGATCTCCATTCATAGACATATTTTAATGCCTGGAGTTTTAAGTTCCTTTTTTTATTGTCATTTAAGCCTTCAAGAAATTTCATAAATTTTAGGTAGTATCCTATATTGGTGTACCATGGAGTATGCTAAATGCTAGATACCCACTTTTCTTCTTCATCCATGTTGCAAAATTGTGTTGCTTCTAAATTGGATTCAACCATCAATATTTCTAATCCTTGACCCCTCACTAATTTGGTAATTTGAATATTAATGTTGAACTCCCAAATTCGATTTATCCATCAACATCTTCTTCTAGTCACCTTTGTTTGTGAAAAAATATCCTTCACTGTAGCATTTGGTACATATGCAATTAATTATGCCCCTACCAAGTAAGGCATGAATGCCTTGACTGCCTTTACTAGGGTATAGGCTTCCTTCTCAATGATGTCATATTTCAATTCTACCCCCTGAAGTGATTTACTAAATAATGAGATAGGTTGTTCATATCCTTCGTTATTCTTCTGCAACATGACAACCGACATTGAATGAAATGATGCAAAAGAGAAAATTTAAAATGGTTTATCAAATTTTGGTGATTTTAGCATAGGGGCCTCCTTAATTTCTCTCTCAATTGACACAAACACACCATTGGATTTCTTTCGTCCAATCAACCTTTGAACCTTTCTTCAACATTTTTGAGATTGGTTTCACAATTTCTACAAAGTTTGAAATAAATCTCCTGACAAAATTAATTTGTCTAAAGAAAGATTGGATGGCCTTTATAGTCTTTGGAATGGGAATTTTATCAATAGCTTCCACCTATTCTGGATCGATCCTCACTCCATCCTTCAAGACAATATTCCCTAATAATTTACCTTTTGTGACAAAAAAATGACATTTCCTTCGATTCAAAGAAATGCCATATTCCAATGTTGTTATCTGGGATTGCAGGTCTTATTTCGAATTCCACTTTTGTTATTCCTGCCATTGTAATTTCATCCTTCTTTAGAGCCATATTTTCTAAGAATTTTTCCATTATGTTCTTAGATCTTTCTATCCAATCTATTGAGAATGAATCAAAAAGTTCAATAGTGTCCAAAACTACATTTCTATATTGTTTTAGCTTCTTATTTTTTGATGAATATTTTTCTTTGACCTATGAGACAATCAATTTGGAGTCTCCATATACTGCTAACAACTTGTTTCCATACCTTATGGCAATATTTAAGCCTTATAGCAACACATTACATTTGGCTATATTGTTAGTACATTCAAATGTTAATAAGAATGAGAACTTAAATGTTTTTCCAGTCAGTGAGATGAATGCTATTCCTTCTCTATTCCTGCCTTTGTTGCATGCACCATCAAAATACATTTTCCACACACCATTTTCATCAAGATGATCTTCTCTATTGATTAGTTCTATGTTTTGTAATTCGGGTTGTGATTTTTCAATTATGAAGTTTCCAAGATCCACATCACAAAAACAATTCATTTGGTTTGGATCAAAATGATCTATAACATGTTTAGATCTTGGCTCTCTATACAACTTGACCTCTTTTCCATTCACTAGTATTGTTGCGTATGAAAAATATAATTGAACATTTCCGCCTACTACAACAGTCCAATGCTTGGATAACAACATCCCATAGTAGGGAGGAGTGTCTACAACACTTATATCAATTTTGTAAGTTGCTTCAGGGTATCCATCGAGCTTCAGCTCTACATCCCATATAACTCCAACAACGAGGACATACTTGTTGTCCATTGCATAGCATTTTCCATAATTAGTGTCCGCCCATAGGCCCAATTCTTTCATAACAACCATTGGCATGATGTTTATTATAGATCCTGAGTCGATCATGCAATTCTTCACCGGTTTATTGTTAATCAAAAGGGTGGTGTAGAATGGGTCTATCTGAGAGGGATTCTTTGTTAAAGTGTCACCAAGATAAACCTTAGGTGTCTTTGTGTTCTTATGTTTAACATTATTTTCCTTTGTTTCTGATCTTTCTTTGGTATTATTCTAATTTTGTTGCTTATTAGGTATATTAAAGATCAATGTAAGGGAACTATCTTTGTATTCTTCCTCTTTCACTATCTCCAGTAATGGCACCAAAATTTTGATCTGAGACAATGCTTGTGCTATGTTGAACAAGGGGGCGGTCACTGATTGGTCTATTTTTTCTATCTTAGTGTCATTATTTTCCTCAACTTTCATCTTAGTATTTTCTTTTATCTACCCCTAATCTATCTTTGTTGTCTCCTTTGGTATAATTTTTTGAACCTTTTCCTTTTCACCTTTCTTTTGGTTATCTGGGGCATCCTTCTTATGCTTTTTATCTTTTATGAAAAATATTCTAGGTGGTCCTTAATCTGTATTTATGGTTTTGTTACTCAAGTTGTAACTACTTTTGGCATGTTCCATAGTAGCTAATGTAAGAGCCCTTTTCTCTTCTTTAGTTGGTGTCCTTAATTGGAACTGTGGCTTTTCATTAGATGTTTAAGTAGTTTCTTCATCATCATCATCTTGATCAAAAAATATTTCCTACTGATCCATGTTGACATTGCATTTTTTATTACTAACGTCATATTCAAACCTATCCTCCTCAGAAGATGAGTATTCTTCATCGATTTGATGGGGTCTTATCCCTAACATGTTTATAGTATGATCATCCCTTTCTTGATCATAAGACATTTCATTTTCTTGTAGGGACTGAGCCACTATACAATATTTTGGCGAATGTGGTAAACTGCATGCTAAACACCATGGATTATTTTCTACCATGTGTGTCCCATGTTTCTTTAAAGGGTTGGGAGTTTCCTTACTATAGTTCTATTTTTGGTTGTTATCCACAGGTCTCCCATCCTTCCAATTGGTGTTATAGGGCATATTGTGTAGTCCAGGCCTTTCATTTCTATAATAATTTTCTTGTTTGGTTTGATGGTTGTTAGGATTTTATGGAATTCTGGCATTATCTCTATTGCTAATCATCCTCATAGCTCTCCTATTATTTTTAATGTGCACAACATCTTTCTGAGCTTCTGCAAGGGTATTGGGAGCTTTATTTCTAATTTCATACCCAATTTTAGGGTTGAAGGCCTTTAGGTAAAGGGCCAGGGCCATACCATCTAGGGGTTTTGATCCAGGTGAGATTTTGTTGAATAGATTTGGGAACCTTTGGTTTAAATCAACCACCAATTCATTAGGGTATTTTTGAATGCATGTCAATTCATGCATGACAAAGTTTGGGTCATAATGACTTCCATATTGTTCCTTTAATTGATCTTTAAAATCTATCAAAGAACTAATCGACCCATCGGGAAGGTTCTTATACCAGTCCCTGACATCTTCAATTAGGGACAACATAAATAACTTCATGAGGACATCTTCATATTGTAAATCAAAACCATCCATGGATTTTTCAAAATTTATTATATGGTCTTCTACCGAAATAGCATGATTCCTAGAAAATTTTGGGATTGCATTTCTCATATCATTTCTAATTGGATATGGACAGACTTGATATTTGGATAGATCTAGTTGCTTATATCTATTTATGTTTAGAGGTCTTTGCACGTGAGGATTTTGATTAGGGTTGTTGGGTTGGTATTGAGGGCCTTGTTGATACTGGTGGTGAGGCACATGTTGTTGTATATTCTGGTGAGGGTATACATTACCTTGCACATTTTTTTGAGGTATGTGATGTTGGTGAGGAGGGGCATACTACTGACTAGGAGGTGGGTAAGTGTTAGCCATTCCTTATTTTCAAAATTTAAACATATAATGAGTGCATATGAGAAATAACATATTCAAATAACCTAATTTATTGTTCAAATTAAAAAATATATGTTGTTTAAATAAGAATATATATGTCTTGACCATTTATTGTGCATAGTGTGGTGCCTAGAATAGGTGACCCATTATTAATTTGCTACAACCTTTAAATCTATCGCTATCCTTACCTTTTTGTGGTAGATTTTCCATTCAATATGGCTATTGAAAGTATGCATGTAATAACTTTAATATTATATATATTAATATATAAATATTGTTGCAAGTATGAAGGTGCTGTCATTGATGTCAATAGGAAGTCTACTGATTGGTGTTGACATTGATGTCAACTATGGGATGAAGATGTTGAGGATATTGAGAAAATTGTGAAAAAGAGGAAAACAGGTTGTGCATGTGTAGTTGAGACCTTGAGGAAGTGTTTTGAGTACATGGAGATATATTTTTGTTGAAGTATATGAAGATGAGTTGGAATGAGCTAAGATGTTGTCTTTGGTGCTTGGTTTCCAAGTACTTTTGAAAAAAATTCATAAACAAAGAAAATTGTCTTGTGCAAGTGGTCAATGTGTGCTTTGATATTGTGCTTCGTATTTCTTCTACGTTGATGTTATGCTTGTGCAAATCTTACAAGTTATTCAAGGTTTCCATAGATTGCTATATTCAGAATTTGGGTTTTTGGATCATTGTACAATGCAATATATTTTCACCAATGTGTGAACCAGTTGTTTAGTGATGTTTTTTGTGGTCTAGCAGAAATGTATTTTCTCCACATTTCTCTGTTGTTTGTATTCAGGGTGTGTGGACTTGGGAAGTTGCTTATAATGCTTGTATCTTTTTGTATTCAAGGTTTTACTTGATTTGTTGTAATATAGAGTAAGTTTCATTTATCAGTATGCAAGTAAGGGTTACCAGTTGTTTTGAGTTGAAATATTTGAATGATGCGAGGTTGATGAAGTGTTTGATGAATCTCAAGTAGTTAATGAATTATTCTAGATTGTGTTCAAGCAAATTCTATTGTTCGTAAGTTTCAGATTGATTTGAGGAAGCGTGTACTTAATGTTTATGGTATTTTGCATGGGTATTGGTCAATCTTGTGTTTAACACTACACATGATGCTTGTGAAGCATATTGAAGTGTGTTTGGATCTATTTAGGTTCTAATTAATTAGTTTTTTAGGTCACCTTCATTCCTATCCACCGCAAGAATGTTTAGGTGTCGACCTATTTTGAATTTGTATGGATAACGGCTAGTTGGAAACTTTGAAGAAGGTTTTTAAGATTAGGATTAGTATCAATATGTATGGTGTTGTTGTGATTTGTGCAATAGAAGATATAGAATCAATATAGATGTGAGATTCATGCAAGTGATGTGTGTGATGTGAATTTTAGTAGAGCAGTGCAAATTTCAATGTTAAGGTTCATGAAGGCATCTGAAATCATTCATGTAAGACTATGAAAGTATGCGAGCAATTTTGGTGGACTCCTTGTTGCATTAAGAAATTTTCTATGTGTAACATTCTTCTTCTATCTTCACGTATTTCTTTTTGTGGCAGTGAGCCCTTTTGGACAATGTGTCCTATTCTGGCAATGAACCCTTGTATTGGTTTTTCAATTACTAATATTGTGAGCTAATCCCCACCATGGTTTTTCCATGTAAATCTAGTGTTCTCTTGTGTATAGTGTTTCTATTTCAGCTTTTGTCATGTGCATTCCATATTTAATCATACTAATAGAATAAGGGTTAATGAATGCATGTGGATTTGAATATTGTAAAGGGTTTTGAAGGTTTAATTTGCTACAATTGATTCACCCCTGTCTAAGTTGTCTTGTTCATTTCAACAATTGCTATCAGAGCAAGGTTCCTTGGAGAAGAGCTTAACTACTTGAAGTAGATCCGTGATGGAAAACAAGATTGCTTTGGAATATCCTAGATTCGATGTCTCATATTATGCATTTTGGAAGACAAATATGGAAGGTTATCTATCTACTCAGAGATTTGAGATTGAGAAGCCTTATAAGACTACATACACTCCACCTCTAAATGGTCCAAGTACAAGTGCAAAAATCAAGGCACATGAGATCAATGCTAAGACAAGATTCATTATTGTGAATAGTCTTTCAAATATTGAATTATTAAAAGTTATGAGTTTGAAGACTCCTAAAGAAGTTTGGGATAAGATAGAAAGCATTTATGAAGGAGATCTGAAGGTCAAACAAGAAAAGTTGCATAACTTGAAGGCACAATTTGAAATGATGCAAATGTCTAAAGAAGAAACAATTAAAGGCTACATAAAGAGAGTTGATGAGTTGGTAAGCACTATGAGATGTCTTGATGTAACAGTTAAAGAATATAAAGTAGTGAAGAAATTTTTTAGATCACTTCCAGATTGTTATAGTGAAAAGATATCTACTATTGAGGAAACTGTTGATTTTGACAATTATTCTAGAGATCAATTGATTGGTACTCTAACTGCATTTGAAAAGAGAAAAATGAAGAAAAGTACAAAAGTAGAGACCGCTTTCAAGACTAGTAAATTAGAGAAGTTTGATGATTCAGGTAAAGAAGATCTTGATGATTTGAAAACTAACTTTGAGAGGAAGATGAAGAAGGGCACTGGTAAGTACAAAGGTAAATTACCTTCCAAATTTTTTAGTTGTGGTGATATAGTTCACTATGCTTCAAGATGTCCAAAAAGAGCTCTAAACAATAGGAACAAGGAAAATAAAGGAAAAATGATTAAGAAAGCTTACTATGTGAGAGAAGATGCTAGTATTTCTAATGATGAATCCAACTATGGATATTTTGATGATGATGAATGCTTGTTTTTGGATATAAAAGAACAATTTGGTTTTTCTAACCTTGAAAGTTGTGTGAAGGAAATTATTATGGAGATAGAGGATAAGGTTGAAGGTACTTTGCTTGTTACTTTCCATGTCCAAGATGATAAGAATTACTGGGTTGTTGATAGTGGATACTCTTATCATATGACTAGAGACAAAAGTAAGTTTGTTAAACTTGAAAAGTATGATGGAGGATTAGTTAAATTTAGAGATGATTCAGGAGCTAGGATTTGTGGAATAGGTTCAATCAATTTTGATGGCAAGCGTAATACTGCAATTTTTTATTATGCTAAGGCCTTAAGGCATAACCTCTTGAGTGTTGGAAAAATTTGTAGCAAAGGATACAGTCTTTTGTTTAAAGATGAAACATGTGAGATCAAAAAAGGCTCTGGAAATATGATTGTTACTGGCAAGAGAGTAGATGGAAACATCTATCAGCTTAAGGGTGTTGATGGTCATTGATTTATGTCTCAAATTAATGATAGTTAGTTAAGGCACTGTGTTAGTTCCAAAAAATGCAACTTGCAAACCCTAAGAGGATGGAAAGCTCTATGGTTAGGCTTATAATGTTTTTGGCTAATGAACGAAACTAACCAATATGGTTAGGGCTCCCTACAATTTAGGCTTTGCTAGACCTAGGCAGGTATACCTTAATAATTAAAGCATATTTAAAAGGTTATGTCACTTCTTTAACTTTAGGGATATATCCACAATGGCATGAAATGTGAAATAGATGCAAACTTAATAGCTACTCATACTCCTAATGCTGAAATTTTAAGTATGTGAATAAAGTTTATGTGAGGTATTATTTTAAGATGAGTATGATCAGTGCCTATTCCTATTGGGTAGATGGAGTCAAGATATGTATGATATGTGGATCCTTCTTCTTAGCTTAACTCTAAGTGTTTGACACTTTTAGAAGCTTATACTTTGTATGAATGTGTAAGGTTGTCAGTTGCCAAGCTCTTCTTATGAATCCAAATGATATCTTTCCAAGTTACTATGATTACTTATAAGAATTTAATCCTTCCTTGAAGGATCTAGTCAAATTAATCACACAAAAACAACAAATGTGCCCTGGTAAATTAAGTATATCCTTGATATATTCAATTTAAATAATAGGAAAAGACCACTCTGGAGATAATAGGATAACATATATGAATTTGAATAAAAAAATAACTATACACCAAGAATTTGGCTACTGAATTAAACTTTCTTCTCCATTATATTACTTAAAAAGGTGGTACATTTCATATTACAATCCTTCTTTATATGCTACTGTGTAATATGTCTATGAAAAATGATGTTAATATTGATGATGATATATTATCCTTGGATTTGGTTTCCCTTATGTATAGGAAGCAACAAGCTTTAGGTCGTTAAATGAAGAGTGGTGTCTCTTCATTTATATTTTGTTCAACATAAACTAAAATTCTTAACACGAGAAATTAACAAAGATAACAATGAAGTCCATAGCAATCATAGCACACCATAGTTTGTTAGTCTCTATAAGGTACCCATGACCACTTAAGATCTATTCAAGGTCCTCTCTCCATGATAGTGTATCTTATTTTGTGATAATTCAATATAACCTTTAGCCTTTATGTTGTTCGAACAATGAACAAGTTGACTCTAGAAAGATGCTAGATATATTCTTGGTTAGCATATGTATTTGCATAATTGAGTATATCTTTCATAATGAACTCCAAGGTGAATATCTACTCAAAAATTACATGTGTATTTTCCAACACCATTGCTTTGGAATTTATTTTATCAAGAGCCACTAGTAATAGTTGAGCTAGTTCATTCTTCCACATGTTATGTTCTTTAAGTTCTCCTTTGTCATCAAATAATTTCGGTAAAGTGATATCTAAGGGCTGATCAAAATCGTCAAGTTCTTGTGTCAACACAGTATGAAACTTGGCATGCATATCAATTAATTCACTATAAATTTTGAACACTTGTTGGTCCACATTCCCTTTGGCTATCAATTCCTCCTTCTTTCCATCATTTTGAGGTGTAACCTTTTGTGCTCATGGAAGGCAACATTTGTTTTACTGTGAATAGTTCACACCTCCTTAGCTTGCTCCATCACTCTTTCAAATATTTTCTTTATCAGTTTTGAGACCATTTTGAACTTGATGGACTTTATTTCCACTTCTAATTTATCACTTATTTTTTGGAATTTCTCAACTCTATGCTTCCAATAAGTAGTTTCAACCATGGCTTTTATTACCCTCTTATAAGTTTCTAACCATGTGGAGTAGGTACTTGAAGAATATGAGAGATTGTCTTTAAAACTGGAAATCTCTTGCATTAGGTTCTCATTTTCGATTATACACAATTTATTATCTTTCACCAATTTCTCAATTTGGGCCTTAGTGAGTTGAGAAACATTAATGTACAAATCTATAGTCTTCAAAGGATTATTTTCTTCAACTCGTTGCACAAGGAGGTGGTTGAAATCTTTATTAGGGTCATCAATGATTATTATTTGGTGGGTATAAATCCCACATCAATAAAGTTGCATTATCAGGGTTGAACCCTGATACAATATATACTTTGTCCACCTCCTCTGCACTCAACTAGATGTTTTTGTTCTGGCTTCTCTAAGAGTTGTTAACTACAATGGTTGAGCTCATATCCCATCCAGGGATCAACATCACCCCTGCTTCCTCTAGTAATGCACTTCCTCTTTCTCATGTTATCCTCTTCTTGTATCCTTTTAAAGGCTTCTCCCTCTTTCTTAGGTGTAATATCCTTGATTCCTTCCCTAACTATTTTTCCTTTATATTCATAAATAAATTCCTTAAATTCAAAGGTTTTGACAAAATCATCATCAAAAAAAAATTTCTTACTGGCACCAAGTCTTACATCATTTGAAAGATCATTTGGGTATTCCATCACAAAAATGTTTCTTTCTATTGGAGGTTCATAATTTCCAATCACAAGTTCAACTACCGGCACACCTTCATCTTCAATCTCCACTTCTTCTTGTTCTTCAATAGATGTGTCAAAAGAGAAACTAATGTTCTGTGTAGGCTAAGGAGAGAGCTGGAAAAGTGGGGTTTCATTTTTAGCTTACATTCCTCCAATGTCTTCATATCTTCCTTTGATGAATACCCAAGGAGGCATATCCCTAGTGAGCTTTACTTCATGTGCAATTAGGGAATCTAATCTCTTTATAGGATATTCAATGTCCAAAAAGGCACCTCCATATAAAATATTATTGCTTGTTTTACAAGCTTGTGCCATCATCACTCTATTATACACGTTTCTTCTCCTGGAAGCATGATGCTCATCAATATTTCTTATTAAATCATCATTCTCAAAAAGTACATTAGGGTAACCTTTCAATTTTTTGCTTATTTTGACATTATTTATAAAATGTTCAGGATCAAACTTCTCCCTTGCATTTCCTTTAGGCAAATTGTAATGTTATATCCTTTTATCAATTAGGTCATAGCCTTTCTCAAAAAATATAGTAAAATATATGAAGCATAATGTCCCAGGCATTAGTGATTTCTTGTTATTACTTTTAAGGTGCATGAAATACGACTAGGCCAATTGCCTCACAATCTCTAAGGAAGCAATCCTATTTTTACAAGTTTTTGGCAAAAGAAATGGTGCTCCTTCAAACCCATACACTCTAACCTTTGTAAAATCATTGTAAGCATACCAATCACCCCAATTGGTATTGACCTTTACTTTCTCATCTTTATCCTTAGGCCTTAAGAACCTTTGTATCTCAGGTGATAGACTGTAGTCACATGGGTGACTAACTAGCTTATATATAGGTTTAACAAAATATTCCTCAAAGTACAAATAATGTGATATTATACACTGGCTGTCCCAAATAGTAGTCCACATCTACACTAGTCTAATGTTTCCATCTTCATCTAAGTCTCTCTTATCCTAAACATTCATCCCACATTCCCTCATTTTGTCCCTCATATAGAACTAGATGCATGAATAGTGAATAGTGTTTAAATCGGAAGCCTTCCTCTTTGTTTTTTATAGAAACAAGGTCATTGTGAAGTTCATTAGCTAAGTACTCAATGTAATCAAGGGCCTGAGCATCTTGACTTTGTACATCAATTTTTAGGACCATTGGTGCTATCTCCATAAATGTGGGGGTGTCTGCACCAAGAACTTGGCAAACAAAATAATGTGTATTGGAAATATTCCTCAAACAAGTTAACATAATATGGAGATTTTTCCTCCCTTGAAAACACTTCGAGCTGATTTTCCTCATCATGGGGCTTATGTAGTGGCAATCTCCACCTTTTGTAGCTAGTGCTCAGGTTATGATATTCATTTAGTAGATCCCTAATCTTGAACTTCATGTCAATATTGGTGTCTAGTTGGAACACCATAGATATATAATCCCTAGTAATAGGGATGAAGGAAGATCCATTTTCCAATTTAATGGTGTGATTCAATGGGTCATATCTGTTAGCAAGTGCTTTGATCAATTCAAAATTTATGAACACATTGGTCACCACCAATTTTCCCAAATTAAGTCTCCATAAGTTGGAGACTGGTTGGTGTTTGTGCATCTTTCTATATTGGTATATAAAAAAGTTGTATCCCCTTGTCGGGGTCGATGTGTTACCCACTTGTTTTTTTATGTCCTCCAATTTTTCATCCAGAGGGTTAAAATTGTGTGCTCCTCTTGGAACTTTGTCCAGAGTTTGGACATTGATCAATTAAGTCCTAATTTAGATGCCTTTCTTCCAATTTTTTTTCTTTTATTTTTAGGGTTTTCGAGAGTAGATGCCATTATATGAATTTGTAGAAGAACCATACTTTTGTGTTTCAATAACTGAACTAGCTCATAAAAACTTTCAACTTAGGCTTTTGGGTACTTACTTGGATAACGTTTTTCCTGGTTCAGGCACTATCGTCCATTGTTACGCCCCACTTCCTTCTTCTCTAGTTGTTTAATGATTTCACAATATTTTCAGAGTTTGATTCTTAATGTGTTTAGCGTTGGTTCATTAATGTCATTTGTAAGAGTTGTCAATTTGGAAAACAAACAAGGAGTAGTTTCAAGGGAAAGGAACAATATGCTATTGAACTAATGGAAATAGTACATACAAATCTTTGAGGTCCTACAAGAGTGAGAAGTCTGTAAGGTGATAGGTACTTTATGCTTTTGATTGATTATTATTCTAGAATGACATGGGTTACTTTTGTTAGAGAAAAAATTGATGCATTAGATAAATTCAAGGCATTTAAAGCTATGGTTGAGAATGAAATTGATTTGAAAATCAAATGTTTAAGGTTTGATAGAGGTGGTGAATTCACCTCCAACGAGTTTAACATGTTTTGTGAAGTTCATGGAATAAAGAGGCATTTTTCTGCCCCTAGAACTCCTCAACAAAATGGATTTGTTGAAAGGAAAAACTGAACTATTTAAGAAGCTACAAGGACTATGAAGAAAGAGGAAAATCTACCAAATGTCTATTGGAGAGAATCTATTCATACTACTCTTTACATACTTAACAGATTTCAAGCTAAATCTAACAACACAAAGACTCCCTATGAGCTATGGTATGGAAGGATTCCTACTGTGAAGTACATTAGAGTTTTTGGAAGCAAATTTTATATCAAAAAAGAAGAAAACTTAGGAAATTTTAATGCAAGGTTTGATGAAGGTATCTTCCTTGGATAATCTACTAGAAGCAAATCTTACAGATGTTACAAAAAAAGGCTAAGAAAGATAGTTGAAAGTGAAAATGTTAAAGTTGATGAAAAATTACAAAATTCAATTACAATAGATGGATATGTGTGAGATGAACTTGATTAAATAGTAGTTGAGGAAGAAAAGGCTAATGAACAAGAAGTTAAAAATGAAGAGGAAGAAGCTCCTAAGAAGACCACTAAATCCCCTAAGTATGTACAAAATAATCATTATGAAGATCAAATCATTGGAGACAAGAGGAAAGGTGTATTGACAAGAAGAAAAGCTACTAAAGTTGGGGTAAATTTGTGTCTATTTTATAAATTTGAACCTAAAATAGTGAGTGAAGCATGCAAGGATGAACATTGGATGAAGGAAATGGAAGAACTTATGTAGATAGAAAAGAATTAGAGTTGGGAATTGGTTCCCAGACTGGTAAAAAAGAACATAATTGGAATTAAGTGGGTATTCAAAAGCAAGCTGAATAAGAATGGAGAAGTAGTAAGAAATAAGGCAAGACTTGTGTGTAAGGGTTACTCACAAGTGGAAGGTATACTCTTTGAGGAGACTTTTGCTCCTATGGCTAGGATGGAAGCTATCAAAATGTTAAAGGTATTTGCAACACATAAAGACTTTAAAGTTTATTAGATGGATGTGAAGTCTTCTTTTTCTAAATGGTGAGTTAGAAGAAGTTTATATGGAACAACTATAAGGATTTCAGTTGTCAAATCAACTGAATATAGTATGTAAATTGAAGAAGACACTATATGGATTGAAGCAAGCTGCAAGAGCTTGGTATGCAATATTGGACAAGTACTTGATATAGAAAGGATTTAGTAAGGGCACCACAGATAGTAATCTTTACTTTAAAATTGCAGAAACCAAAATATTGATAGTAGTATTATATGTGGATGATATTATCTTTGGTGGAAATGAGGTTATGTGTAAGAAGTTTGTAGAGGAAATGTAGAAATAGTTTGAGATGTCAATGTTTGGGGAGATGAATTTCTTCATTGGGCTACAAATCAATCAAACAAATAAAGGGATATTCATTTCATCGTCTAAATATGTCAAATAGATATTGAAGAAGTTTAGAATGGATGAATCCAAACTAGTATGTACTATTAGCATGTTGTCATTGATGTCAAAAGGGGACCAGGTGTGAGATGGAACTGATCCTATATAAAGGGAGTGTTGGTATTGATGTCAAAATGTTGTCATGAATGTCTAAGGAATATATGGAACATTGTGGATTGAATTCTGGAAATTGGAGTGTAAGTTGAAAATGTTGCTCAAAATGTTGCATTGTTGTCATGCAACTTTTCCATGATGTTGCAGTGAATTCTTCTAGTGTTAAAAAGTAAAATCTAAGTCCAGATTTGATGTGGTTTTTCTAAGAGATTCTTAGAAATATAAGTTATAGGTCCAGAGGCTAAAGGTTGAGCTCAAAATTGAATTACTTGTGCTCTCGGCCTAAACTAGGGTTTTCCAGTAAAACCCTAGGTGTTTGCAATCATGGAACCTTAATAGTCTTTCTATTTTACTTTTGACTACTTGTTGAAGGTTGTAGGTCATTTAAGTCATAAACTTATGCCTTTAAGTTCATTTGGTGATTGGCCCCTTCACCTACTCATCTGGTTGACATCGTAGTGTATTCTTTGAATAGATCAAACAATGCACGCTAAGTTGTTCCACATATGACAAGTATCACTAAAGATCAATACATCAAGAAAACACTTAGAAGTTGGCTTGAAGTTCAACGATGAGTGATGCAAGTCAATCAATGGTCACGATTAAGTCGATTGGACAATGCTCGCCAGCCCACTGTGTTCTTGGTGGGTCTTAGTTAGGCCTTGCGAGGGAGTGGGGATTGGCTGAGATCAAATAGGTGTTGATTGAATGATGGCCCATGATGGAGGCCAAAGCCTTGATAGGTCCAAAAACACATGGTGTCATATCACCCCATCGCTTCACATTTTTGTTGTGAAGTGAAGCATTTGGAGAATTGAGCAATGGGCGATGTCCGTGGAAAATGACATCAGCATGTACATGTGTTCAAATTTTATTGCATCGTTGGGTGCTAATGCATTGTGCTTGCATATCCATGAGACACAAAGTTTTTAGCGATGAGTGATGTGTGTTGAATGTTAGTGGAGTATGACATCAGAGGTGGAAAAATGGCATTAGCCTGCCAACCCATGGAGATTTAGTGGGCTCGCTGTCAATGCTAGTAGGATAGCAAGGGACAATGTAGATGGACTAGTGGCTAATCCAATGGTGATCATTGTGCCTTGGTACATCACAAAAAGGAATGATGGTGCTCAAAATAAATCAACGATACACGATGGATTTGGTTCCTGAGGGAAATAAATCTATAGTGTAGGATTACAAGGTGTGCGATTGGGCGATGATTGTTGAACATATTCACATTGCAAAAACAAAAGCGAAGGTTCTATGTAATATAGTGATATGTGATGGTTGTGATGTCAAAGGAAGAGATCGATGGTGGAGATTTGAGTACCATTTATCTAATGATCATGTTTTAAAGATGCGATGATGAATGATGGACATTGGATTGTTGTGCAAAGGTAGGAGATCAATGATTCAGATTTAAACATGGAGCTCACAAACAGCTAAGTCCGTGTAAATAAGGTTTCACCTGTGAACTGACATGGAGGTGAGAATTAAATGATCTATCTGCATCAATGATAAATGTAATGAGATTTGATGCACAGATTGGTGGTAGAGATTGCTACAGAGACAAGGATCAAGATCAAATTGAATAATTAGAAGGATGCATTAAATGCAAATTCAATCTTAGGGTTTGGCAGAGAGAATGAGAGAAATCTCTTTACACCAAAAATTTAATGTTGTGCAGCTCAATGTAGGCAGTGAGTAGCATAGGAGATTTCCTGAACCCTAATAGAAGATCTCTAGGTGGTGTAGAATCTCGAGGCAATCATCATTGGTCAGTAACTACACAAAAAATATGATGAGTATATTGTCTAAGTTGAGGAACTAAGAGAAGAGTGTAGTGGAGAGTGTACAGTGATTAAGTGATCTTGAGCTCCAGAGGCAAACAAAGAATATTCTGAAAAGAGAGGGAGAGTTGTAGAAGGGTTATGGTGGTGCATAGAGGTAAACCAAGAATTCTCTACATCTGATAGGTTGGTGTCATCAGATAACTGAGTTGGTGCTTAGTTCAGGGGATTGGTGTCTCCTTAGGGTTGATTCCCTTAAAGGTTGTAATAGAAGGATTTCTTTGTGAGGCTAGATTAGGACAATAGCTCCTAACAAAATTTTCTTGCCATGGTTTTTCCCATCTTGGGTTTTCCACATATATTCTATGTAATGTATTGCTAGATTGTGTGATTTTTTACATTTATATATTTCATATTTCAATCTACACACTAATTGGTTAAGTAGTCAGTTTTATCTCTAATTTAAAGGGTTAAAGTTTTTAATATCTACTGAGTCACCTCCCTCTTAGTAATTGTTATTATACCCCCAAGTTCCTTAGGAGAAGCTTTAACCAACTCAAGTATATTCTTGGTTTTGTGAACAAAATGGCCAATCAAGAAAATTCCTCTACAAAAAAGCCACCCCAATTTCATGGAACAAATTATACTTTTTGGAGTTTGTTGATGAAGAGATACTTGGGATCATTAGGATTTGATGTGTAGATGTCTATTGTAAATGGATACATACCACTGGCCACACCTCCTACTAATGCTGCAAGGAAAAGATATTATGAGAACAATGAAAAGACATGGTTTGCTATTACAAAAATCTTGTATAGATCTGTGCATAGCAAGGTTATGTATTGTAAAAATGCACAAGATGTCTGGGATACATTGAAGAAGATCTATGAAGGAGATTACAAGGTAAAATTTTCCAAGATTCAAGTACTGAGGGCCCGATCTGAAGGTCGAAAGATGACAGAAGAAGAGAATACTACAGACTATCTTTAGAGAGTTAATGATATAGTGAACTCCATTAGAGGATATGGAGAAGAAGTAAAAGAAGAGGTCATTGTACTAAAATTTCTTAGGTCAATGACATACAAGTATGAATCTAAGATCCCAGTAATAGAGGAAGGAAGAGAAATAGAAAAAATTACTCTTAATGAGTTGCATGGTATATTTATTGCATATGAGATGAGGATGGGAGATGTAGAGCCATCTAGAAAAAAAGCTTCTTTCAAGGTTTCCAGCAAAGCAAAGGTGATGCAGGAGAATCCTTGGTTCTTGGCAATCTTGCATCAACCAAAAATATTTTCTTTCAGTTTTGTTCTTGTTTTGTTCTTTCTCAATTCATGTTGGTGGATTCATCATCTTGGCTCATCAGACCCTATGGATCTTTGTGTACATCGTCAACATGTTCATTTTACTTGTTCCAAGATTTGGGCACGATTGGATCTTTTTCCGACAAGTTATCGCTTTCAAAATTTCTTGGCAGTTTCTCAAACTGACACCAGAATAATTTCAAACTTTTTGGCCAGTTCGATTGTTGTGGATTGTCCACGTGACTTGCGGATCTTAACAGTGTGATTTTAATTGCTCCATGGAGTGTCCCCAACCTTTCGTATAGGTCCACACTTCATCTTGAGCACTTGTTGATGGAGTAATTCAAATTTTAGGCTGACTTGTTCTTGCACATGTTATATTTTCTTTCATTGGAGAATGTAATGATCTTTGGCCAATGCAGATGTTTCCAAACTTGTGGATATAGTATAAAGCTTGTAATCGATCATTAGAATAGGTATTAGAGTTAGTAGTTGATTAAGTAAGGTTGAATATAAGATTTCAGCTCACATTAAGGAGCATGTTAGAATATTGTAAGTGAGCATATCATATCAGGCCCCTAAGCCGAATTTGTAGGCTTGGATGTTGTTGGCCAATTGTAACTGAGATTTATATTAATGAGAATATTTTCATCTGCATTTTCCTCCATATTATGTTTTTCTTTCGCTATGTCACTCTTGATTCACGGTCCGGATTTTTCTCTTTGAGGACCCTCCTACCATGGCTATGCCAAATTGGTATCAGAGCGAGATTCATTCCTTATGAGATCGTCAAAGTTTGCAAAGTCATGTTGAAGATTTTTTGTGGGGTGGCAAATTGAGGATTGGACCTGCAGCTACAAAGGGCTTGTGTAAAGATGGTGGGAAGGAGGAATGGTAGAAATGGAGCGCGTGGAAATGAAAACCAAGCCATGATGGAGATGTTAAGAGGAATTGTTGCCAAATTAGATGCAGTTGAAATGACCTAGAGAAGAGATCAACTAGTTGATGATGTGAGTGAGGAAGAGGTAGAAGTACAGGAAGAAAGAGGAAGAGATGAGCAACCTGGCCTAGATCAAGGAGAAGAGAGGTTCATAAGAGCCCTAACTAAAGTGAATACAAGACCACGTTTCAATCCACCAAATTATAATGGTAAGTTGGATTCAGATGTATTGTTAGATTGGATTACAGAGATGGAAAAGTATTTTGAATTTGAAGGTACCACTAAAGATAAGAAGGTGAAATTTTCTTGTACAAAGTTGAGAGGACATGCATCCCTTTGGTGGGAACATTTGCAGACAGATAGGTAGAGAAGAGGAAAGGAAAAGATAAATTCATGGGATCAGATGGTGAATAAGTTGAAGTCAAATTTTATGCTTGAAGATTATTAGATTAGTTTGTTCAAGAAGTTACAAAATATGAAGTAGAAAGAATCAAGTGTGACAAAGTATACTGAAGAATTCTATAAGTTGAATATCAAATCTAGACATTCGGAGGATGAGATTGAGTAAGTAGCTAGATATATGAATGGTTTGAGGTCGTCTATATAGGATGAAATTAGTTTGATCAAGTTGCAGAGTGTGGAAGAGGCATATCAATGTGACTTAAAAGAAGAGGAGAAGTTGAATAAGAGACATGAGCAGAGACAAAGAGGAAGGACTTTTACTAGAGGAGGAAGAGGATCCTTTGCAGAGCCGAATAAGGATAAGGAGATCAGTAAGAATGGAAATTCATACCAGAGAGGTGATGGAAACTCTTATAGAAGAAGAGGGTATGATGGTTACCAGAATGAAGGCTATAGAAGAGATGATAGAGGACAGGAGAAAAGAATATTCAAAGGAACCTATTATAAATGTGGTGAAGGACATAGAGCATTTAAATGCAATTAGAGGGAGACAAGAAGGAAGACAAAAAACAATAGAAGAACAACCTTTGTCGAGGAAGAACATGTTGGATCATCCAATAAATTAGAAGATGGAGAAGTGTTGGTGAACATGAGAGTATTGTGTCAAAGTGAGTTGGAGAAAGAACCATTGCAGAGGAAGAATTTGTTTCGGACCAGATGCAAGGTGAATGGTAAATGTTGCAAAGTAATTGTTGACAATGGAAGTTCTGAGACCCTAGCTTCTAAAGAAATGGTGACTAAATTGAAGTTGGAGAGGTTGAAACACCCAGAGCCCTATCAGATTGCTTGGATTCAAGATGATCATAAGATTATGGTAAGTGAACAATCTCTGGTGAAATGAAAGATAGGAAATTACCATGATGAAGTTTTGTGTGATATCATGCCTATGGATATATGTCATATTTTGTTGGGAAGGCCTTTGCAGTATGATAGATAGGCTATTCATGATGGAAAGAAGAATATATACACCATTGTTGCTAATGCGATGAAGTAGATTTTGTTGCCATCAGAATATGTTCCTACAGTTGAGGTTTGTACGAATGCTAGGGTTTTTTTGGTTGATAGAAGGAGATTCTTGGATGGATTGAGACATGAGAATGTGTGTTATGCCTTAGTTCCTAAGAAGACTGAAGATTTGAAGCATGTAGGAGAACACTCAGAAGAGATAAAAGAGATACTGACAAAATATGAGGTGATCATTTTAGATAATGTACCTAATGGATTACCACCTGTGACACGTATTAGTCATTGCATGGATCTGATTCCTGGAGCTGGTTTTCCTAATAAAGCAACACACTGGATGACACCGAAAGAGAATGAAGAGTTGAATAGACAAGTGCAAGAATTGTTGAAGAAGGGTTTGATCAGCTAAAGCTTAAGTCCATGTGCAATAGCTGTTGTGTTAGCACCTAAGAAGGATGGAGAATAGAGGATGTGTACAGATTCTAGAGCCATAAACAAGATCACAGTGAAATACATATTTATTTTGCCCCAGATGGATGACATTATGGATTGTTTGAGTGGAGCTAAATATTTTACCAAGATAGACTTGAAGAGTGGATATCATTAGATCAGAATCATAGAAGGAGATGAATGGAAAACAACATTCAAGAAAAATGAAGGATTGCATGAGTGGTTAGTGATGCCTTTTGGACTAACAAATGCACTGAGTACTTTCATGAGGTTGATGAATGAAGTATTGAAGAAATTATTGGGTAAGTTTGTGATTGTGTATTTGGATGACATCTTGATTTTTAGTAAGAGGAGAGAAGAACATTTTTTGCACACATAAGGCAATTCTTGTAGAGGTTGAGAGAGGAGCAGTTGCCGATAAACATTAAGAAGTGTAGTTTCATGAAGGAGTTGATATATTTGGTATTTGTAATCTCTATGGATGGGCTGAAGATGGATCCTGAGAAGGTAAGATCAATTTTTCAGTCACCTACACCTGAAAGCATTAGGGAGGTAAGATCATTTCATGGATTGGCTAGTTTCTATGGAAAGTTCATTAGGAATTTCAGTTCTATTTGTAGTCCTATGACATAAACAATGAGAGGAGATAGGAAAGATTTTAGATGGACACCTGGAGCAGATCAAAGTTTTGAGTTGTTGAAGTGGAAGGTGAATAAGCATCCTATGTTGGCTTTACTGAATTTCAATAAGGTATTTCAGGTAGACTGTGATGCAAGTGGGAATGCAATTGGAGTAGTATTGAGTCAAGAAGGAAGACCTATAGCTTATTTTAGTGAGAAGTTGAATGGTGCTAGGAGAAGATATTCAGTGTATGATTAGGAATTTTATGCCATAGTTCACACCTTGAAGAAGTGGAGACATTACTTGTTTCCTAAGGATTTTGTGTTGTATACACATCATCAAGCATTGCAATATTTGAACAATTAGGGTAAGTTGAATCAGAGACACATGAGATGGGTAGAATTCTTGCAGAGTTATACTTTTGTTTTGAAACATAAGAATGGTAAGTCAAATAGAGTTGATGATGCTTTGAGTAGGAGGAGGAATTTACAGACAGAGATGAGAGTGGAGGTATTAGGCTTTGAGGAATTGAAGAACTTGTATGAAGAAGGCCTAGATTTTGTAGAACCTTGGAGAGCTTGTAAAGAACCTATTTTGGAGGATAGTAGTCAGTGGTTGGATTATTTCATTTAGGAGGGTATGTTGTTTAGAGGAAATCAGTTGTGTATATCCTGGATTTCAATGAGGGATAACTTGGTCAAGGAGAAGCATAGTGGAGGAATGTCACGACACTTTGGAATTGATAAGACAGTGGCATTGGTGACTGAGAATTACTTTTGGGTGTAGATTCATAAGGATGTTAGGAGATTTGTGCAGAGTTTTAGAATATGTCAAATAGAAAAAAGGAGTAGTCAAAATGTTGGATTGTATAAGCCTTTGACAGTTCCAGAAAGACCTTGGGAGGATATCAACATGGATTTCATACTTGGTTTACTGAGGACACAAAGAGGTAATGATTTTGTATTTGTGGTGGTAGATAGATTTTCTAAGATGACACATTTCATACCCTATAAGAAGACAATAGATGCAATACATGTAGCAAACCTGAATTTTAGAGAAGTGGTCAGATTGCATGGATTACCTAGGAGTATTGTTTCAAACAGAGATGTGAAGTTTGTTGGTTACTTTTGGAAAACAGTTTGGAAGAAGTTGAAGACAGACTTGAAGTTCAGTTCTACATGTCACCCACAGACTGATGGATAGAAAGAGGTAGTGAATAGGAGTTTAGGTAATTTGTTGAGATGTTTGGTTGGAGAGAAGACTGGAAGTTGGGATTTAGTACTTGCACGAGCATAATTTGCATACAATAATTCAGTGAATAGGAGTACTGGAAAGATACATTTTGAGATTGTTATTGGAGTTCATCCTAGAGGTGTATCAGAGTTGAGAGACATCAGTAAGGAAGATAAGAAAAGTGTAGAAGTAGAAGAATTTGCAGAACACATGGAAAAGTTGCATACTCAAGTAAAACAACAATTGGAAGACAAGAACCAAAAGTACAAGGAGAAAGCGGATGAAAAGAGGAGACATAAGGAATTCAAATTTGGAGATGAAGTGATGGTATATTTGAGGAAGGAGAGATTTCCAATTGGCACGTACAACAAATTGAAGATGAGGAAGTTTAGACCTTGTAAGATCTTCAAGAAATTTGATTCTGGAAATGCATATGAAGTGGAGTTATTGGATGGCATGGGTATATCACCTATATTCAACATTGCAGACCTACATCAGTATTATGAAGCAGAAATTAGTGAAGAAAATATAGCAGAATTGGAGAATTAGTTTCCTAAACAAAAGTCAGAAGAGATTGAAGACATTTTGGATATCAAAGATGGGAGGAAGACTTGTGGAAAATAGTACAAAGAATATCTTGTGAAGTGGAAAGGTAGACCAGTGGAGGATTCTTCTTGGATTTCTCAGGCTGAGGTAGACAGTCTTGATTTTCCTGTGGCCCCAACAAAGTGAGAGGTGTTGTGCAATTTTTTCGCACATGCCCCACAGGAGTTGGGGACCCTCTTTTTTCTTTTGTATCTTTGCATCTTGGCTTGGTCAAATTTTTGGTTTTTCTATTCTTGGGAGGTTATTTTGGGATTAATTCAAGACTGGGTTTGATGAAGGAAATATTTTTAGTGTAATTGCAGCCATTGGATGAATTAAAACTTGGCCATTAGTTCAAAATGTAATTTTCTATATAAGGCTAGTGCCTTCTCATTTGTAGGGGTTAGACTAAGTTAGAGAATAACTAATTAGAAGTTGTAGAAAGCCATAATTGGCCAAGTTAGGAGAAGTTAGTAGCTGTAGGAGAGGAGAGAATTGAAATTGTTATGTAATAATGGAGAAGTAATGCAACTGAGTTGTTGATTTGTCAAAATTTGTATTTATCTTTGAAAGTTTATGGTTTATTGTTCTCAATTCTCAATGTTAGATGTTAGTTTTCAGTTCTTTCATGACAATGGTGAAATGTTAATGATGTTGATCGATCTTCAATCCATACTTTTAGAAATTTTCTGACTATAAATTGCTATGTAAAGTTAGTTTGGGCCTCATATTGTGCTAAGTTCAATTGTGGATACTTATTCATATTCATGGGTATTCATGGTCTAAAAGTCTTTCAATTTTCTTAGATGATTGCACCATCTCTATGTAGTTGTTGGCTTGTCCTTGATCAAGCAGAGATTGGTTTTATTGGGGATTTGTCCATTTGCAACATTCATCATTGTTGTGATGATCTTAGGAGTTAGTTTAGAATCTCTCTCAACCCTTCTCCTTTTCTCTTTCTTTATATCTGGGTTATTTATAGGATTGAAAGAATCACCATATTGTTACATCTGATGAAAGTACACTTCCATCATTTTTCATTTGTAAGGCCCCTTATGATTACCAAAATTTTCACATTTATCATTGAGTTGTTTTATGCATTGTCAAGACTTGACATTAGAGACCTTGGGGTTATCTCTTAAGGCTTGCTAATAGAAATTAACCTTTCGAGAGAGATAGAATATTTGTATCTTGTCTGAGTTGTTGTTGTGCAAAAAACATCATCAACAGATTGGCACTAGAAGGAGGGTTAAACAAAGGTGACATAGCTAGATGTTGAATGAGCCTTTATATTGAAAATCTGAGATATGATAGATCTCAAAATCTGAAAGTACAAGTTTTGAGTCAAGATGGAAAAGTAGTCTTATGTTTTTCATGATGGAAATAGGATTGATTTTCCTCAACTTTGTGAGTCTTTGAATAAGAGATTGGATCTTTGGAATAGTAAGGGTTTGCATCACTATGTATTGTCAGACAAGTGCAGAATTCATAATACCGTAGGCACAGTGAGTGGGAATGCTTAGACCTTTTGGATAAAATCGAAAGGATTTTGCAAAGAGGTATTTTCATGCAAAACCTGCCTAAACCACTAGCCTCTACAAATTTAGATTTTATCGATGCTACAGTTGAGGAATTTACACAAATAGTTGAAGATCGGCTTGCTTGTGGTAAGTGTTTGCAAGATTTCATCTCATCTAAATGGTGCAGAGCTCATAATGCATCCCATTCAATGTTCACTTTCCATTCATGTGTGAAAAAATCATCATTAAAGTTGGAAGATACCTAGAGTGGAAAGAAAAGTTAGACAAGGAATGCACTACAAAGAAGTCAACAAATTTTGAATCTAGAGATGATGTGGCAGTTGATGTTGAGGTGGATCTGGAAGGGACTAAGTGTAAGGAAGACAAATATGAGGTATCAAAATTAACAGAGGAACATTTGGGTAAAGAGATTCCTACAAAATTCAAGGATGTTGTTCCTACATAAGTTAGCCAAGGATCTGAAATGAAAAGTATAGTGGAGGATGAACCACAAGAAGAAGAAGTGATAAGTCAGAATTTCTCTGTCCATGATGAAGATCCAATACAGACAAGATATGAGGAGTTTGTTGCCAAATTTATGAAGGATTGGTCAAATTTGGGATATAGATTTAATCTAGAAGAATTGTTGCTACCAACTTGGTGCAGGATATATGAAGAGGAGCATTCTAAATTCACATGTTTCCCATGCTAGAAAACCATAAAGGAGGTAGAAGAAAAGGTATAGCTGTTACAACATGTAGGGGATACACAAAAGGATACATCAAACAAGTCTCTGATAAAATAATTTCAACAAGTTGTTGATGAATGTCTCGAAGAACATGAGGAAGCACTTAATGGAGTGATCAATATTCCTGATAGTCATGATCAAGAATCTAAACTAGTGCCAACAAAAATGAATTCAGGGAGTCTTCTCATTTATCAAATCCTGTTTTTCCTCAATCTATTGATGAACTGCACAATGAAAATTCATAGATTCTATGTATTAAGGGTGAGGTAGCTAATGTGGTTCATACTGATGTGCAGGAAAATATGGATGATGTTGAAAATAGAAATATTGCAGTCATAATTGATGGGCTTGATCACACTGTTTTAAGCGAAAATATGCTTAAAGACCAGTCTGCGATGCCTCCTAATGAACATCATGTTGAGAAATTTTTTGGGAATGATGAAGCTTTTGCATTCTCATCTTTGATACCTCATGAAGATAGTCAAATAGGTGAAAATTTCCATGTTGATAATTCTAAATTTATTTAATCTAAATTTCATTTTGAACTGTGTAGTGACGGCTCTGACTCTACTTTGCATGTTTCAAGAATGAGGGTATTGTTGTACCACCAATGGAGACCTCCTAATGATACTGGGATCAACTCTTCACAAGTGCAAAATGATGAACACAACATTCAGTCTACAAAAGGACAAAATCAGGTTGTTTCTTTCCTTGTTGAAAATTCTGAAGCTTATCAATTTGATTATGGAAGTTTAGGAAAGACAACTTGCATATGGATCAATCATGGTTTCAATGAGTTTCCTCAATCACTGATTATTCCTGTCAATAAGGTTAAGTTTGAATGTTGCATTATTGAGCCTTATTTTTTTGAACATAAAGATGATTTTGCATTCTTGAGGACTGTTACCTTCACCTTACTGCTTGTTCGTGCATTGATTAACCATATGGGGGTGCATGGGACTCAGTTTTCCTTGTCTAATCATGAGCCTTATTGTTTTTTTTAATAAATGTAGCTTGCCTCGCTATTCTTTTGCTTTAGTCTATTTTTGTTTTCTTTAGGATATATTGCTTTAGGATTAGTTTTCTTTGGTTAGTTTACATGGCTTTTGGTTTTATTTTGTTTTGGTTAGTTTGAGTTTGTTTTGGGTTTTGGTTTGGTTGTTGCTTTGCTTCTCTAGCTTGGGCTTCTCTATTTTTTGGTTGGGGAAGTGTCTTTCCTACACATTAATTATTCATTATCTAGGACTGTTTTGAGTATTTCATTGGTGGACTTTAATCATGTGTCTTGAATTAATGGTCAAGATCTTTTTTTAGTGTCAAACGATTTGAATGTTTGATTTCAAGAGGATGGGTCATTGGTTTGATTTGAACCTAAAGTATTATGAAATCTTATATCTTTCATACATCTTAAAAATCCTGAGGTTGTTGTTAGGCTCCTTGTAAGGTCATGTTAGGTGAAAAATCCTATTTTTGCTTTAGCACCACTATGTTTCTCAGCCCTGAGTGTGAACTTCATTGTTTACAGGTTGAAATGAAAAAAGTGAAAAGAAAAGAAATATCATAAAGAAAAAGAAAAGAGAAAATATTGAAAATCAAAAGAATGAATTCAACTTATCAGGAGAATTTGAATATCTCTATCAGGGCTATGAATGTCTGGCTGGTAGTGGAGCTATGTTCAGGAGAATCACAGTGATAACCTCATCAGGGCTATGTACGTTTGACTGGCAGTGAGGCTCTATCTAGGTTGCTTTTGAAGTTAGAATCATTTACATAGACTAACTTGACTGAGCTTGGTTTCTGTACTAGCTCAAGGAGGTAAATGAACTCACTTGCACACACTTGGATTTTAAGTTTATGGAAGGTTCAGTCTACCTTTGGTTCTAATTTTGTAATCTTGCATTTTGATTTGTTTGCCTGATAGGGAGATCGAAACCAGAGATTCTGGGTTCTTAATTCTTGTTCATCATCAAAATTCTCTAGAGCATTTTCCCAGCAGGAGTCACCATTTGTTGTGTAGTTTTCACACACACACCCCACCGGAGGTGGGGACCCTCTTTTTTATTTTGTATCTCTGCATCTTGTCTTGGTCAAATTTTTGGTTTTGCTCTTCTTGGGAGGTTATTTTGGGATTAATTCAAGATTGGGTTTAATGAAGGCAATATTTTGAGGCTCTGGGGGAAATTCACCTACCTTGGAATTTAAAAATGGGGGTTTTGAAGTGAGTTTTCAACATCATATGTAAATATTTTTTTGCACCCTTGGATAGAGGAAAAAAAATTAGGCAAGGTTTCTTTCTGAATTTTTTGAAAATTCCTTCTAGAAAAAAAGTTATGGAGTTTAGGGGATTTGACCTTGCTTGGAAATTCGGGATTTCCATCCCTATGTGGAATCCCTGATTTCCATCAGCCTCTTGAATTTCCATAATTGTTTCACTTTAGAGATTTTTATTTTGAAGTGAATTTTCAATGTTATATGTAAATATTTTTTGCACCTGTGGATAGAGGGCGAAAAATTAGGCCGGGTTGCTTTTTGAATTTTTTGAAAATTCCTTCTAGAAAGAAAGTTATAGAATTTAGGGGATTTTGACCTTGCTTGGGAATTTGAGATTTCCATCCCTATGCAGAAATCCCCAATTTTTGGGATTTCTGTCCCTATGCGAAAATCCCTGATTTCTGTCAACCTCTTGAATTTCCTAAAGTTATTGTTGCACTTCGAGGATTTCATGGACCCTGCGGAATTCCCTCACCCTTAGAAATCCCCAAAATTTTCGCCGCCTTGTCGTTTTCCCTAGAATTCATGTAATTGAGAAGGTTGTTTTATTTCCACCTAGCCATGGAAATCTTGAATTTTTTTCAAAAATGGAAATTTTTTTCCCGAAATGGAAATTTTCCAAAAATGGATTTTTTTGAAATTTCCAAAATGTTCTAAAATGAAATTCTTGATGGGAACATTGAAAATAAAAAATTTCCAAAAATGGATATTCAAAGTTTAATTTGATATTTTATGGATGGGATTTTTATAACATGTGAGCTACTAATGATTGTATTTATTTTGTATTTAAATTAATCAAAGGGGGGACTTGCATATGGATTCGTGCCAAATGGGAAATCTAGAAAAGTTCAACTCAAATATTAAAAGTTGGGCCTGCATAAGAATTTGTGCCCACACTGTCTACAGTTGGAGAGGTGCATTTAAAAAGGAAAGACATGTGAAGCTGTATTTATTCTCCAATGAGGATTTTCTCAAAGTTGATGTCATTGGGCCATAATGCAACTGAATGCAATTGATTGGATGACGATGTACCATGAGCTCCCAAATTAAATATAACAGCTGGATACTTCTAGAAGTGAAATTGTGGCCATTAGATGAATTAAATCCTGGCCATTGGTTCAAAATGTAATTTTCTATATAAGGCCAATGCCTTCTCATTTGTAGGGGTTAGACTGAGTTAGAGAATAGTTGATTAGAAGTTGTAGAAAGCCAGAATTGGCCAAGTTAGGAGAAGTTAGTAGCTATAGGAGAGGAGAGACTTGAAATTGTTATGTAATACTAGAGAAGTAATGCAACTGAGTTGTTGATTTGGAAAAATTTGTATTTATCTTTAACAGTTTATGGTTTCTTGTTCTCAATTCTCAATGTTAGATATTAGTTTTCAGTTCTTTCATAACAATGGTGAAATGTTAATGATGTTGATCAATCTCCAGTCCATACTTTTAGCAATTTGCTGACTATAAATTGTTGTGTAAAGTTAGTTTGGATCTCATATAGTGCTAAGTTCAATTGTGGATACTTATTCATGTTCATGGGTATTCACAATCTGAAAATCTTTTAGTTTCCTTAGATTATTGCACCATCTTTGTGTAGTTATTGGATTGTCCTTGATCAAGCAGAGATTGGTTTTATTGGGGATCTATCCATTTGTAGCATTCATCATTGTTGTGATTGATCTTAGGAGTTAGTTTAGAATCTCTCTCAACCCTTCTCTTTTTCTCTTTCTTTATATCTGGGTTAGTTATAGGATTGAAAGCATCACCATATTGTTACATCTGATGAAAGTACACTTCCAACATTGTTCATTTGTAAGGCCCCTTGTGATTACTAGCATTTTCACATTTATCACTAAGTTGTTTTATGCATTGTCTAGACCCGACATTAGAGACCTTTGGGGTTATCTCTTGAGGCTTGCTGATAGAAATTAACCTTTCAAGAGAGATAGGATATTTGTATCTTGTCTGAGTTGTTGTTGTGCAGAAAACACCATCAACAAGAGGCTCACTTTTCATTAACCTCGGATGTCTAATGTAGGAGCATCCTTGGTTCTTGGCAATCTTGCATAAACCAAAAATATTTTCTTTCAATTTTGTTCTTGTTCCGTTCTTTCTCAGTTCATGTTGGTGGATTCATCATCTTTGCTCAACAGACCTTGTGGATCTTTGTGTACATCTTCGACATGTTCATTTTCCTTGTTTCAAGATTTGGACGCGATTGGATCTTTTTCCGACAAGTTATTGCTTCCAGTTTGATCATTGTGGATCATTCCTGTGACTTGCGGATCTTAATAGTGTGATTTTAATTGTTCCATGAAGTGTCCCCGACCTTTTGTATAGGTCCACACTTCATCTTGCACACTTGTTGATGGAGTAATTCAAATTTGAGGTCGACTTGTTCTTGCACATGTTATATTTTCTTTCATTGGAGAATGTAATGATCTTTGGCTGATGTGGATGTTTCCAGACTTGTGGCTATAGTATAAAGCTTTTAATTGATCATTGGAATAGGTATTAGAGTTAGTAGTTGATTAAGTAAGGTTCATTGTAAGATTTCAGCTCACATTAAGGAGCATGTTAGAATATTATAAGTGAGCATATCATATCAGGCCTGTGAGCCAAATTTGTAAGCCCAGATGTTGTCGGCCGATTGTAACTAAGATTTCTATTAATGAGAATATTTTCATATGCATTTTCCTCCATATTATGTGTTGCTTTCATTGTGTTACTCTTGTTGCACGGTCCAGATTGTTCTCTTTGAGGACCCTCCTACCGTGGCTACGCTGAAAGGATGAAGTACCTAAGAAAGATAAAGTTGAAACCACCACATATGAACAAGGAGAGACTGATGAGGAAGAAGAAAACTTCATCAAAAGACTAAGGAGAGGCTCTGGAAAGTACAAAGGTAAGTTACCTTTCAAATGCTTTGATTGTGGTAAATTAGGACATTTTTCCTCTAAATGCCCCTACAAGAAGGACAATCGTGATTAAGAAGAAGACCATAAGATGAAGAAAACCTATTGTCCTAAAAAGAAGAGCTTTGGAAAGAAGAATAAAAATATGTACATTCAAGAAGGAAGTGACTCATTTGATAGTTCAGATGATGATTTTGATCATGCTCTTGTGATGAAAGAAGAAAAGGAATATTTTTTTCTCATGGCTCAAGACTCAATGAAGCAGAAGCATGGTATGGGTAAGCATCTTGGTGAAGAAGAAGTTGAAATAGATCTGAAGGGGGAACTTATTTCTACCCTAGAAGATCTTGACATTGTAAGAGATGAAGCTAAAGGACTGAAAAAAGAGAATAAGAAGCTATCTAAAGAGCTTGAGGAATCTAACTAGATGGAAGTAAGTCTGAAACTTCAAGTGGAGGAAGCCAAAAGAATGGAAGAGGTGATGAAATCCAAAGTAGGATCTGAAATAGTCAGATGCATGAAGCTTGAAGTAGAATTAGTTGCCTTAAGAAAGGATTTAGAGAAAAATAAAAAGAAAATCAAAAAAGGGATAAAGTTAAAAGGTGGATTAGAAATTTTGGATGAGTTATTGAGCACTCAAAAACCCTCTAACAAAGAGAAATCTAGTTTAGGGCTAGAGAAAGGAAATAATTCCTTTGTAAATGAGTGCAAAACTCTATGAAAGATTTAGGGAAAAAGAAAGGTCAAGCTCAAATTGTGATAAATCATGCAAGGAAGTTGTTGATGGAAAAGAGAAGTCTGCTGAGTTGAAGAAATCAGATGAAGCAAATAAGCCAATAGCAAAAAAGAAGGATAACCAATCAATCCATGATCAACCAAGGGAGAATCAAAACATGACAAGGATGGATGTTGATGGATTTAGAAAGGTACATGATCAAAGGAGGCCAAGAAAAAGAAGACCACCTCATCCAACTCAAGGACATGTTATGGCCAGGTATTCTTTACACTTTCATGGATACTGTTATAAATGTAATCATTTTGGTCATAGGGCTATAGAATGTAGATTTTTTCCTAAGGGGAGAACAAACTATTTAAGAAAAAAATCATTTTCTCCCTTAGTGGATATGAATGTAATTTGTTACAACTCCAACAATTTTGGTCATATAGCTAAAAACTGTAGAAATTTTTTTATAAGGCAAAATGTTAAGTCTAAAAATAAAAAGAACACTACTCCCAAAATGGAAGAGGAAGAAAAGGTTCCTAGGGAAGAGGGAGAGAAGATTGAAAAGAAACCTAAGAAAGTGTGGCAAAAAAAGAGCGGAGTTCTACTCAATCCATGATTGCCCAAATTGCACTACATGCAAAGAAACAAAGTTTGTGGGTAATTGATAGTGGTTGCTCCAAGCATATGACTGGAAATAAAAGCAAATTTATTGAACTCAAAAAGTGTAAAGAAGGATCAGTAAGCTTAGGAGATAGCACTACTTTCAAGATTTGTGATAAAAGAATCATGAGTCTAGATGGGAAAAATAAGACAAAATATGTCCTTCATGTTGAAGGGTTAAAGCATAACCTTCTAAGTGTTAGCCAGATGTGTGATAATGGTTATAAAGTTACATTTGAATATGAAGGCTGCAAGATTATAAAGAATGGTAAGACAATTGCAAAAGGAGTTAGGACTGATAGCATTCTCTACAACCTTTGTGAAGTAAAAGGCCAAAATTTTCTGATAAGCCAAGCATATGAGAGTTGGATATGGCATAGAAGATTGGACCATGCCAATTTTGACAATCTAGTAAAAATAAGTTCAAAAGGGCTAGTAAGAAACTTTCAAAAAATAACCAAGCCTGCAAACAGTACCTGCAAAGGATGCCAGGAAGGAAAGAAAACAAGGGTCAAGTTTCCAACAAAGGATTATTCGACCACAAAACCCTTGCAAATAGGTCATATTGATTTGTGTGGTCCCACAAGGACAAGAGGGCTACAAGGTGAGAGGTATTTTTATGCTACTAATTGATGATTATACTAGAATGGCATGGGTAACCTTTCTAAGAGAAAAGGTCGAGGCATTTGAGAAGTTCGAGATATTCAAGAAACTTGTTGAGATGGAGATAGATAGGAGAATCAAGTGCTTAAGATCAAACAGAGGAGGATAATTCACATCAAGTGAATTCAATAGGTACTATGTAGACCATGAAATTAAGAGGTAGTATTCTGCACCAAGAACTCCACAATAAAATGGAGTTGTAGAAAGAAGAAACAAAATAGTTAAGGATATGGTAAGAGCAATATTAAGTGAGGCCAAATTGACACACTTTTTGGAAAGAAGCAGTTCACACTACAGTATACATTAAGAACAGAGCTCTTTTAAGAATAAATAGTGGCAATACTGCATATGAACTATGGTATGGCAAACCTATGTCTGTCAAGTATTTCAAAGTTTTTGGTAGCAAATGCTACATAAAGAGAGAAAATAAAATTGTGGGGAGCTTTGATTTGAGGTGTGATGAAGAAATATTTTTAGGATACTCCACCCAAAGTAAAGCTTACACATGTTACAATAAGAGGCTGCACAAGATGGTGGAAAGCATTAATGTTAAGATTGGTGAGGATTTAAATCAGATTAAGCCCAGTAGAACCAACCTTGAGATTGAATCATAAGATGAAGAAGAGGTTGTATTTGATGAAGAAAATGAGGAAGGGGTATGTGAACCGAAGAATGAAAGAGCACCTACAAAGTATGTGCAAAAGGATCATCCAACAAATCAAATAATTGGTGATATAAATGGAGTTCTGAATAGGAAAAAACTTGCAAAGAATAAGGAACAAGTAAATTTTTCCCTCCTATCACAAATTGAACCAAAAAGATTCTCTGAAGCTAGTAAGGATGAGAGTTGGATAAAGGCCATGGAGGAAGAGTTAAATCCGATTGAGAATAATAGCACATGGGAATTGGTTCCTAGACCCCCAATAAAAAATGTAATTGTTACAAAATGGGTGTTTAGAAACAAACTCAATGAGGATGGATTTTTTATGAGGAATAAGGCAATATTAGTGTGCAAGGGATATGCACAAGTTGAAGGCACTGATTTTGAAGAAACATTTGCACCTGTTGCAAGATTAGAGGCCATTAGAATGTTTCTTACATTTTTAGTGTATAAGGGATTTAAAGTATATCATATGAATGTTAAATCTGCATTTTTTAATGGAAAGCTAGAAGAGGAAGTCTACATAGAACAACCAAAAGGATTTTAGCTATCATAGGATGATGATTATGTGTGTAGATTAAGGAAAGCATTGTATGGCCTTAAGCAAGCACCAAGATCATGGTATTCCATATTAGACCAGTACCTGTAGCAACAAGGATTCAAAAAGGGATGTGCAAATAGTAACTTATATTTCAAATCTAAAGGTGAGCACATGATTATTGTTGTTGTATATGTTGATGACATCATTTTTGGTGGTAGAAATGACAAAATGTGTAAAATATTTGCTACGTACATGCAAGACGAATTTGACATGTCAATGTTGGGAGAGTTATCATTTTTCCTTGGTTTACAAATTGTGCAAAATGATAATGGGATATTCATATATCAAACTAAATTTGTTAAGGAAATTCTTAATAAGTTTGGCATGGAAAATAGTAGACCAATTACTACCCCCATGATAACTGGTTGTAATTTAAGCAAATTAGATGAATCACCAGATGCAAATCAGACATTGTATAGGTCAATGATTGGAAGCTTGTTGTATTTAACAACATCAAGGCCAGATATTATGCAAGTAGTAAGCTTGGTTGCAAGGTTTTAGGCTGCACCAAAAGAGTCTCATGTCAATGCAATGAAAAGAATATTCAGATATATCAAAAGCACTGTTGATTATGGGTTATGGTACCCCAAGAGCAAGGATTTTTCCTTATCAACATATACAATTGTTGATTGGGAAGGAAATGTAGATGACAGGAAAAACACCAGCGGTGGAGCATTCTTTTTGGGAAACAAGTTGGTTTCTTGGATGAGAAAGAAGCAAGAATCAGTCACTCTATCCACTACAAAAGTAGAATATGTAGCAACAACATGTACTCAAGTCCTATGGATGAAGCAGACACTTAAGGACATCAAGGTGGAGTACAAAGAACCTATCTCAATTCTTTGTGATAATTCAAGTACCATAAATATATCAAAGAATCGTGTGATGCATTCTAGAATGAAGCACATATCCATTATCACTTCATAAGAGAGAAGTTTGTATACAAGGAGCTCAACATGGAGTATGTTCCCACTAAAGAACAGGTAGCTGAAATTTTCACCAAGCCTCTTCCCAAGGAACAATTTGAATATCTGAGGTAGAATTTGGGAGACATTACTCCCACATCATATCACTAGTCACTAGTGATAGGGCATGAGTCTAGGGGGAGCCACACTTGTACTTCATTCATCCGTGGAAATGGAAAGGAAAAGTTAAGTCATGTAACAATGGTTTTACAAATTTCTAATGACTTTATGGTTGCATAGTCAAAGATTCCCAATTTCTCTTTAAATTGCTTGTCAAAGGGGAAGCATATTGTCAGGGGGAGTCTTCCCTTTTCCATTGATGTTAAAGGGGGAAAAATGTGAAATGTGAGAAAATGCTCAAAACATGAGAAAGGCGAGTAAATTGATTAAATAGTGCAATTGGTGTAGAGCTTTAATGATACATACTTTAATTGGTATCAAAATAGTTAGTTAATTGGTATGAGCATTTAGTTTTTCCATCAATGATAAAGGGGGAGATTGTTAGAATGTTGTTTTCATTGATGTCAAAAGGGGATCAAGTGTGAGATGGAACTGATCTTGTATGAAGAGAGTGTTGGAATTGATGTCAAAATGTTGTCATAAGTTTCTAAGGAAGATATGGTACATTGTGGATTTGGTTCTAGAAGTTGGAGTGTAAGCTGCAAATGTTGCTCAGAATGTTACATTGCTGTCATGCAACTTTACCATGATGTTGCAATGAATTATTCTGGTGTTCAAAAGTAAAATATAAGTCCAGATTTGATGTGGTTTTTATGAGAGCTTCTCAGAAATATAAGTTGCAGATCTAGAGGCTGAAGGTTGAGCTCAAAATTGAATTACTTGTGCTCTTAGCCTAAATTAGGTTTACCAATAAAACCCTAGGTATTTACAATGATGGCACCTTAACAGTCTCTTTATTTTACTATTTACTACTTGTTGAAGGTTGCAGGTCATTTAAGTCATAAAATTATGCCTTTAAGTTCATTCGGTGACCGACCCCTTCACCTAGTCATCTTGTTGAAATCGTAGTGTATTCTTTGAATAGATAGGACGGTATGCACTAAGTTGTTCCACATCTAACGGCTATCGCTGAAGATCGATACATCACGGAAAGCACTTATAAGTTGGCTTGATGTTCAATGATGAGTGATATAATTCAACCAACGGTCATGATCAAGTTGATCAGACGGTGCCCGCCAGCTTGCTATGTTTGTGGTGGGTCCCGATTAGGCCTCGCGAGGGAGCGAGGATTGGTTGAGATCAAATAGGTGTTGATCGAACAATGGTCAAAAATGGAGGACAAGGCCTTGGTGGTTCCAACAACACATGGCGTCATATCACCCCATCACTTCACATTGTTGTTGTGAAGAAAATAGTTTGGAGAATTGAGTGATGGGCGATGCTAGTGGAAAATGACATCAACATGTATACGTTTTTGAATGTTATTACATCATTGGGTGCTAGTGCACCACACTTACATATCCCTAAGACATGAATTTTTTAGTGATGAGTGTTGATTGTTAGTGGAGTATGACATTAGAGGTGGACACATGGTATTAGCCTTCCAGCCTATGGAGATTTAGTGGGCTTGTTGTCAATGCTAGAAGGATAGCGAGGGATGGCATAGATTGACTGGTGATTGATCTAATGGTGATTGTTGTGTCTTATTATATCATGGAAACAAATGATGGTGCTAAAAAAAATCAGCGATATGCAATGGATTTGGCTCCTAAGGGAAATAAATCTATGGTGTGATATGTTATGGTTGTGATGTCGAAGGAAGAGATCAACGGTGGAGCTTTGAAGACCATTTATCTAGCAGTCATTTTTTAAAGATGTGACGATGAATGATGGACACTAGATTGTGGCACAAAGGTAGGAGATCAACAATTCATATTTAAACATGAAGCTCACAAATGGCTAAGTCTGTGTAAACAAGGTTTTTCTTGTGAACCGACATGGAGGTGAGAATTAAATTGTCTACCTGAATCAATCACAAATGTAATGATATTTGATGCATAGAGCAGTGAAACATATGGCTATAGATACAAGGATCAATATCAAATCGAATTATCATAAGGATCCATTAAATGCAAATCCGATCTTAGGGTTTGATAGAGAGAGAATGAGATAAAGTTATCTGCACTAAAAATTTAATGTTGTGCAGCTCAATGAAGGCAGTGAGTAGCATAGGAGATTTCCTGAACCCTAATAGATGATCTATAGGTGGTGTAGAATATCAAGACAATCATCATCAGCCAATAACTACACAAAACATATGATGAGTATATTGTCTAAGTTGAGGAACTAAGAGAAGAGTGTAGTGGAGCGTGTATAGTGATTAAGTGATCTTGAGCTCTAGAGGTGAACATAGAATATTTTGAAAAGAGAGTGAGAGTTGCAGAAGGGATATGGTGGTGCATTGAGGTAGGTTGAGAATGCACTAAACAAGGAGAAGAACAAATTCAAACCAGAGGGGTGCAGTGCAAAGAGGAGAGTTGTTGCAGTAACAATAGAAGCTTGAGCAGTTGCAAAGTAAGTTGTAACATTGATTTGAGTTCCTTAGGAACAAATTGAAATCATCTTTTATGTTGTAAATCTGATAGGTTGGTGCCATTAAATAACTAAGTTGGTGCTCAGTTCAGGGGATTGGTGTCTCCTTAGGGTTGATGTCGTTAAAGGTTGTAATAGAAGGATTTCTTTATGAGGCTGGATTAGGATAGTAGCTCCTAGCATCATTTTCTCACTGTGGTTTTTCCCATCTTGGATTTTCCATGTATATTTTGTGTAATGTGTCGTTAGATTGTGTGATTGTTTACATTTTTGTATTTCATATTTCAATCTACACACTAATTGGTTAAGTGGTCAGTTTTCTCTCTTAGTTAAAGGGTTAAATTTTTTAATATCTATTGATTCACCCCTCTCAATAGATAGTTGTGTTCCAACATGTACTCCTATGGTGGCTAGTTGTAAATTGAGCAAAGATGATGATTCACCTAAGGTTGATTAGAGCAAGTATAGATCCACGATTGGTGGACTGTTATATCTAACTGCTACTAGATCGGATATCATGCATGTAGTTTGTCTTATGGCTAGATTTCAAGAAGATCCTAAAGAAACGCATGTTGCAGCTATGAAGAGTATATTTAGATACTTAAAAGGCACTCTGGATTATGGCTTATGGTATCCTAAGGGTAATAAATTTACACTAAGTGCTTATATAGATGTAGATTGGGTTGGTTGTGTTGATGGTGGGAAAAGTACAAGTGGTGGTGCATTCTTTCTTAGATGTAGATTCGTGTCATGGTTGCGAAAGAAGCAATATTCAATTTCCCTATCCACTACAGAGGCTAAGTATATTGCAGCAGCATCATATTGTACATGGGTATTATGGTTGGGACAAACATTGAAATATGTCAGAGTTGTATATGATGGACCTATTTCTATCTTTTGTGATAACTCAAGTGCAATTAACATTTCAAAGAATTTGGTGATGCACTCAAGGACAAAGCATATATCTATTAGGTATCACTTTTTTAGAGAAAAGGTTATGGAGAATGAAGTGAAGCTTGACTATACTCCTACAAAGGATCAAATTGCCAATATATTTACTAAGGCTCTTCCTAAGGATACTTTTGATTATCTTTGAGAGAAGTTAGGGGTTATCACCCATCCCTATTTGAACTAGATACATATGGAGATGCATCAATCCAGTGGATCTATGGATCCATCTCTTTTCTAGACTGATGTTGGTGGCTACCTCTCAAGGGGAGTAGGTAGTGTCATGTGTTGTTGATTTGTTTGGGTGTACTCCTAAGGGGGAGTGTTTAGAGAAAGTTTGGTTCAGTTCCAAAGGGGGAAAATAATGAAAAAAAATTCCTTTTCCATTGATGTCAAGGGGGGGGAGAGAATCATGTAAGGTATTAGTGAAGAAAGTTTGTATGTTGTCTAATCATTATTATCAAAGGGAGGGAGACTCTTGTAAGAGGGAAAGATTTTAGGAATGATGTGTAGGATATCTAATTTGAAAAAAAGAGAAGAGTGTGTAAGTTGTCTTGTCTTTTGATGGTTTTTTTAATTTTCACATCATGTGTTGTCATCAATGACAAGGGGAGATTGCTGCAAGTATGAAGGTGTTGTCAGTGATTTCAACAGGAAGTCTACTGACTGGTGTTTTCATTGATTTCAACTATCGGATGAAGATGTTGAGGATATTGAGAAAATTGTGAAAAAGAGAAAAACAAGTTGTGCATGTGTAGTTGAGACCTTGAGGAAGTGTTGTGAGTACATGGAGCTATCTTTTTGTTGCATTGTTTGAAGATGAGTTGAAGTGAGCTGAGATGTTGTATCTGGTGCTTGGTTTCCAAGTACTTTTGAGAAAATTTGATAAACAAAGAAAAATGTGTTATGCAATTGGCCAGTGTGTGCTTCGATATTTTGCTTTGCATTTCTTTTGTGTTGATGATATTCCTATGCATATCTTATAGGTTATTCAAGCTTGTCATAGATTGCTATATTTAGAATTTGGGTTTCTAGATCATTGTACAATGCAAGATATTTTCACCAGTGTGTGAACCATTTGTTTAGTGAT
>VDFB02114692.1:0-28755 GCA_007258455.2 Sequoia sempervirens | reverse complement strand
GATATTTTTCATGTCTACATATAGAAATAAATACAATATGTTATATATAAACATAAAATAGATGTAATAAAAACATTGAGGAGGTTTTAGGGTCTATTTTGAAGGAGAGGGGATTCCATGATGCAAAAAAAAACTACAAGATTAATTAGAATATTTTCCTCAACAATAGCAGCCCCTACTTTTCAACTCAAAAAATTAAGAGGGTGCAAGAGGGGTGAGGCTAGAAATTTCCCCACCAACTTAGGCTTTTTCTGTCGCTTGTCAATCATATGAAGTTTTAAAATTCTCACCAATTAATTTTAATTTTATTTTATGTTTATTTACTTTGCTAGATTGAATATGAAAAATAAATAAATCATGAGAACACCAGCTTCCATTAATATAGGATCTTAAGTTTTTAAGTTTTAAACTATTCTACAAAATTCATGGAACCACCCACTTTAAAATAATCCTAAAAAATCTTAACTCAGGAAGCCCCCTCCATGGGACCCCATTGTTAGAATACTAAGGGCCTATCCTCCATACACTAACTAAAGTGTTCTGATCCTACATTTTATTGAATTTGATGTTGAAGAAACCATAGCATGAAGGTTATCGATTCTTTTATTTATCTTCACTAAAGAAATCACTGCCAAAGTAAAAAATGATTGCCTTCTCTTATAGAGAAATTGACACATCTTTTGATAGATCTACTATTATATATTCGCTACTATCTTCTGGACTTAGATTTTTGTTTAGTGAGCCTATAGTCTACACAAAATTTTGGTCTTGAGCAATCTTTTTAGATTTTAGAAATTCAATAAATAAATTAAAAGAAATTAAAAATTATATTCATTATAGGAAAAAACATGGCTCAAATATCATAAAAATTAAAAAATTTATTTATTTAATGATATGATATTAAGTATAATTGTTAAATTCTAAATAATATTTTAAATAGAATTTACTATATAAAAAATAGTAAATTAAATTTAAGATGTTGGAAGAAGGTCTCAACAAGATGAAAACACATGATTCTCTATTCTTGTCTTTGTAACCACAAACATTATCAATGTTTTTCCTACATCAATAAAAGTGACTTCTTTCTTATGCTTTCACCATAAAGTTGTGTATCACCAATCAATTGATGATCAATTGTTTAAATTTGTAAAATCCACTACTCAAGCACTATGTTTTTTTTTTGCATTCATAACATCTACCAACTTAAATGATTGAGCATCTTCCATGAAGCTTAATAGTTTTAACTTCAATATTTCTTCATTCTCCATGGTGGCATCAAATCATCATTGCCCATTATATGCTTGCACAAAAGAGTGGTAAGGTCCCAAGGTTAAGATCTTTCCTAGACCTAAATCCTAAGCCTCGAGGGTTGATGATGACCCTGACTATGTATCCCCTTGTGGGAATTAGAGGCTTCATAGTTTTTCCGACTTCAATGTTAGAGGGAGATCATTCTCTCCTCTTGCATGAGATCTTTGATCTCGCTTTTAACCCATGACTATTTTTTAAGTACATGTAAGCTATTAACTTAGCCAATTATAATATAATGATAATAACTTTTCCATCAAGTGTTGGGTCCATACCAAACATTACCAAGCATTAGTATAAAAATTTTCACAATATTCACAAGGGGCATATCATACCATATTCTCAAAGATCATATACAATGTAAGTCATGATGATACCACCATATACACAAGTTGACTAGCTTGTCCACATCACCATTATAATGTAAGGAAATTAGAGTAGCGGAAACAATTTCCTACACCAATCTTGAGAAGAGATATTATGCAAAACTTAAAACTGATCTAACAATTACAAAAACTATAGAAACACATTCAATAGAAAATAAACAATGAACACAAGGTATACGTGGGGGAAACCATTTTGGATGAAAAATCCACACTCCAAAGCCTGCTCAATATATTTCAAATCCAACAACAATATTACATACACTTGCAAATCAAGTCTTTTATAGGAGTATAACCATTAAACAATTATGGTAGCAATTTGACAGCATAACAATACCTGCAAAGTCAACACACAAACTACTCCTCGAGCCTTCAATTTATAGACTTCTGGCTATACAAGAAACTGTCAGTGGTTTACAAAACCATGTGCTTGGCTTCTCCACCAAGATTACAGTCTAAAAATAATCTCACATCCAAATTGATATTCCCCATTTTAGACCCTTCCAGATGTCATCTGTCATAATGTGCTTAAAAATAGCCCTTCCATATCCTACCACTATGTGAGAATCTTCTGACATCTAATAAACCAATTTTCAATGCACTGACAATGAGTAACAACTGTAGAAAAAATATTAAATACAAAAATAAATGTTACAAGAAATCTACAAGGCTGGGACACCTCATTTCCCAACATTTTCCCACTTGTCAAATACCTTGCAAGAGCCACATGAAACATATCATCATGAATCAAATGCTAAAGGCCAAAAGGCCCATAGACTTAGAACACCACTTAAATTTTGCTATGCTCATGAGCTTAGTTAATGCATCTGCAACATTCACCACTATCTTTAACTTTTCCAGCTTCACCCTGCCATCCTCAACCATATCTGTCATGAAGTGATACTAAACATCAATGTGTTTGGTCCTAGCATGAAAAGTCAGGTTCCTCATAAGGAAGATTGCACTCTGACTATTGTAATAAAGTGTAGCTGCACGCTGTTTCAATCCATATAAACAAAAATGCTTCAGCCACATGAATTCTTTATAGGCATGAGTAGTTGTCATATACTTTGCCTCAGTAGTGGACAAAGCGACCAAAAAATTTTGCTTGTTCATCCAACTGATTGCACCACCATCAAGAGTAAACACATATGCACTGGTCAACCTTTTGCTCTCAGCGTCACCAACCCAATCTGAATCTACAAAACCATGAATACTCAGGGAATGCTGATCTCCTATACCCTGAAAACATATCTAGAGTACTCTGTTATACCCCACAAATATCTGAAGACCCTCTTAACTGCATCCGAATGCACTCTTCCAGGATTAGACATAAAACAAGAAAGAAATCCCACTACATGGGCAATGTTTGGTCTTGTACAAACCATAACATATGTATTAAGCTTCCAACTACACTCTGGTAAGGCACTGTGCTCATGTCTTCCATCTCCGATGGGGATGTAGGACAATGTGAAATATAGAGCTTTGTTCCCAATGTAACAGGAACACAAAGTGGTTTACAATCCTGCATGTTGAACCTTTACAAAATAGAACAAACATACTTACTCTAGCTAAGCCATAGCTTTCTATTCTCACAATCTCTTCTAATCTCCATCCCAAGTATGTGTTTTGCTGCACCAAGATCTTTCATTTCAAATTTCACAGAGAGTTGAGATTTCAATTCTACAATCAAACCTTTGCCTTTCCCAATAAACATGTCATCAACATATAAAGCAATTACTAGGAAACAATCACCATCAGATTTAAAATATAAATAGTGATCAGATTTAGATCACACATATCCCAAACTCAATACATTTGTATTGAACTTATGGTACCACATCCTAGGACTTTTTTTAAGGCCATACATAGATCTTTCTTTAACTTACAAACCAACTTTCTTTTACCTTTTACCACATAGTGCTATGGTTGTGTCATATAAATTTCTTCCTCCAAATCACCATGAAGGAACACAATTTTCACATCCATTTGTTCCATCTCTAGATCATAAGCTGATACAACATATAATAAAAACCAAATGGATGTCATTTTAGCAACATGAGAAAAAATCTCACCATAATCAATACCCTCAACCTAAGAGTATCCCTTTGCAACCAACCATGCCTTATAATTTTCAACATTTCCATATGAACCAATCTTTTTCTTAAACACCCATTTACATCCAACAGGTTTGCAAGCTCCAGGAAATGGTACAAGGTCCCATGTATCATTCCTTTTAAGAGCTTCCATCTCTTCATTCATGGCTATTTTCCAGGACTCTGCACCATTCATGCCCAAAAGCCTCTTGCATAGATCTCAATTCATCAATGTTAGTACTCAAAGAAAATATACACTTCCAATCATCAAGTGAATACCCATACCTTTGAAGTGGTTTCCTTTGCCTTGTAGACCTTCAAACAACCTGAGATGGAGGTTCTTCCACTTCTTCCTCCTCTTTTGAAGATTCAGAGCTTGATGAGCTCTCCTCAACTTCTTGTCTATTTTGGGGTCTCGATTCAACTTCCTCAAGCATAGAAGGAAGTTGAACCACATCCTTTTTCTATTCAATTTCTTTATGTTGTTTTGGATGAAAATCAACAAGAGAAGATTTAGTCTCTCTAAAAATAACACTTCTAGAATAAATTACCTTTTGTGCAACAGGGTCCCAAAGCTTGTATCCTTTCACACCATAGTTGTAGCCGATGAAGATACATTTGGTAGTCTTACAATCTAACTTTTTTCTCTTATCCTTAGGAACATGTGCATATGCCTCATAACCAAAAACTCTTAGATGTCTAAGTGAAGGCATTTTCCCCGACCACGCCTCCATTGGAATTTTATCAACAAGAGTTGATGTAGATCTATTTTATTAAATAACAAGCAGTAGTAACAACTTCATCCCAATTTATTTTTTATAAACTAGGTCCACTCAACATGATCCTAGCCTTCTCCATCAACATTCTGTTCATTCTTTCTACAACTCTATTCTGTTGTGGAGAATACAGAGTTGTATTTTGTCTTTTAATCCCACAATCTATACAAAATCTGTCAAAGTCTACAAAATAGTACTCACTGCCATTGTCAATCCTTAAACATTTAATTTTCTTTCCATTTTTTGTTTCTACCATAGCCTTGAACTCCTTAAAATGACTGAAAAATTTAGATTTACTCTTTAAAAAATACACCTATGTCCTACTGAAATTTTCAATAAAAGTAACATAATAAACTGATTTACCAATAGAAGAAACATCAATAGGACCAAATACATCAGAATGAATCAGATCCAAGATACATGAAAACTTATGAGAAGACGAGTAAAACTGAATGTAGTTTTGTTTACCATAAATACAGTGTTCACATAAATCAAACTCTAGATTGCAATCATTCAACCCCTTAATGAGGTTTTTATTTTTTAGGGCTTTTAAACCCTTCTCTCCAATGTGGCCAAGCCTTTGGTGCCATAACATGGTCTTCTCTATAGGAAAATTTGATTCGGTAGACATAGCGCCCTTGGTTACCCAAAAGCCACATGTGACCATCTACAGAAGAGGAAACCATCTCTTTTTTCAGTGACATAGTTTCTAGCTTAGTTTTATCAGAAGTGCTATTTCGTTCAACTATGCATGCATCGAGCTGGTACAATGTACCCAATATTCTTCCTCTCACTATCACCATAGTACCTCTCACCATTTTCACACCTGCTTCAAAAAATTGTACATGCACACTTGCATCTATTAGCTTGGTAACAGATAATAAATTTCTTGCTAGTCCTAGGATATGCAAGATGCTATCAAATCATCTAACTCTACCATCAATAAACTTCACATGAATATTACCACAACCAACAATATCAAGGAAAGAATCACCACCCAAATACACCTTACCACCATCATAGTTTTCATACTTACTAAACTAGTTTTTGTTAGGAGTCATGTGGAAAGATGCACCCGAGTTTATCAACCATACATTATCACCTGCATGAGTGGCCAAGGCTGCAATAAAGGCATCTCCATCTTCCTTTTCAGATTCATAATCATAATCTTGCTTCTTCTTCTTTTTCTTCTCTTCTTCACATTCCTTTTAGAAATGTTTGGGTTTTCCACAGTTCCAGCATATTACCTTCGACTTATGAGGAGATTTTGATCTCCCTTTATTTTTGGACTTGGAACGGCCACGTTGCTTCTCATATTTGCCTCGTTCTTTTTGTCTTCCTCAAACACTCAAAGCCTCTTTGGCGTTTAGAAAGACCTTCCTTCTCATCTCTTTGGAGAGTAGAGAACCAACAACATCCTCCATCTTCAAGATGATAGAAGTGTTCCCAATGGCTATGACTAGGCTGTCCCATGAGTCTGGCAACGAACACAACAAAGTTTGGCACCTTTCTTCTTCGTCCATCTTAACCCCAACTGAGGTCAATTGAGTCACCAAAATATTGAATGTTTCTAGGTGCTAAAAAATTCATCCACCTTCTTCCATTCTCAAGGAATACAAATTCTTCCTCAAGAAAATCTTATTTACTAGGGATTTGGCTTGGTATATCTCACCCAACTTCTTCCAAAGATTCTTTGAAGTGGATTCTTCATAGAAATTTATCAAGATTGAATCTGAAAGACATAGTCTAATGAGACCTTTAGCTTTTCTATCCATTACATCATATTTTGCAGCCAAAGCTGGATCCATAGGCCTTTAGACATTTTCATCCACTACATCCCATAAATCTCGATCAATCAACAAATCTTCCATTTTCAGCTTCCACATTTCAAAGTTTGTGCTATAAAAATTCTCTACCTCAATCTTACCATATATGCTCGCCATTCAAAAAAGATGTCTACAACAAAATCACAAAGTATCTTTTGCACAAGCTCCCACTCAAACCTTGATCAACTCAAAAAACCCAATAACCCACAACTGAAACCAAAGGTGATCAAGCTCTGATACCACTTGTAAGGAAATTAGATTAGCAGAAACAATTTCCTATGCCAATCTTGAGAAGATATATTATGAAAAACTTAAAATTGATCTTACAGTTACATAAAATCTAGAAACACATTCAACATAAAATAAACAATGAACACAAGATATATGTGGGGAAAACCCTTTTGGGTGAAAACCCCATTCTCCAAAGCCTACTCAATGTATTTCAAATCGAACAACAAGATTACATACACTTGCAAAGCAAGTCTTTACAGGAGTATAAACACTAAACAATTTTAGAAGAATTCTAGCAGCAATTTGACAGCATAATAGTATCTGCAAACTCAACACACAAACTACTCCTCAAGCCTTCAATTTATAGACTTTTGGCTATACAAGAAACCACCAACAGTTTACAAAATCATGTGCTTGGCTTCTCCACCAAGATTCCAGTCTAAAAATAAGCCCTCACGTCCAAATTGATATTCCCCATTTTAGACCATTCTAGATATCATAAAATCTATCATAGTGTGCTTAAAAACAACCCTTCCATATCCTACCACTATGTGGGAACCTTCTGACATCTAATAAACCAATTTTCAATGCATCGACAGTGAGTAACAACTGTAAAGAAAATATTAAATACAAAAATAAATGTTACAGGAAATCTACAAGGCTGAGACACCTCATTTCCCAACATATAATAATGACTAGATCATACACAAATCATAAGTATAATGGTGACTAGTTCATATGTACATCACAAGTAACACAATGATTGTCTCATACACATATCACATTTACATTAGTGAATGGATCCAACATATATGGTGAATACATAGTGATAAGCTCTAGCATAGACCACATATACACAGTGATGAGCTCCACCATACGTCATGAATACACAATAACGATCTCCAACATACATCACAAATACATAGTGACGAGCTCCAACATACATCACATACATAGTGTCAAGCTCCAACATACTTCACATACACATAGTGATTAGCTCCAACATACAAATCACATCCATAATGGTTGATTAACACATCACAATGGCTAACACATGCCCATAATGCATCTTAGATAGAAATAATATTGGTGCATTGCACACTACACCACAGGTCCTATACTTTCTTTCATTCTTCTACACCATTGAAAAAATGGGAAGAGGATTTGGTGCATTCCATACTACACTACGGGTTTGTCTTCAACCCCATAAGGCCAAGAAAAGGATCTGACAACTAGGAACACGGGGATTCAGTGCATCCCATACTACACTACAACTCTGTCCACCCCCCAAGGCTTTCCCCAAGTAGTGAACCTATCATAACCCGATGGATTCTAACTTCAATTTCCCATAGGCCACCAGTGACAAGTTTGTCCACCCAGGAAGAACTAGCTCCTGACGTATACCACCTTGTGACCTTAGTGATATTGTCAGCTATCTTTTTCACAATCTCAAGTAACACTAGCATCGATCATTTTTGTGCCCTCAATCACAACTAGTGACCCCCCTTGATACAACAATTAGCCCCAAATTACCATTATCCATACATATGGGTCCCTACTCATGCAACTATTACCAGATCTTAATCATAACCAGGGTAGCCCATAACAACCTTCACCTTTATGAACTAGGTGAATGTCAACTAGTCCCTAGCAGTAGCCCAAACATCAATCATTGGCACAGTCCAATGACTATCTATTATTGCTCAAATAGCCCATGGGTTCACTTTTGGGCGGGTTATACATAAAATGAATCACAATCACAATCAATAGATACATAGGCCTATACATAGAGACCTCTATATATGGAGTCAGTTTTCATAACACATAAAGGTTACATGGAACCAACATGAGATGGACTTTACTTAACATATGCATATATTCAAATACCAATTATAAAGTAGTCAATCTTCGCTTACTATATAAAATCATATTACATGTATTAAATGCATACTATTAGATTTCCTTAACTCATTCATACCCATTCGATACCCATTCCACCTCAAACCGAAGCCTACCAAAGAGAGAAGGTCAAACCAATTAGCAACAACCCCAACGCCTGGAGTTGTCCCCCCTACACCCTCCCCCTAAGGACTTGAGGTCATAGGGACATAATTCTCCCAAGGATCACCTACATACCTACTTCTAAACGGATCAAAGTCACATGTAGTTCTCCTTACAAGGTTTCTCAAGGACACCTACACATATGATCCCATAATCAAGGTTTCATTAATGTTAATTTCTTCCATTATTAATGCTAATCAACAATCAGGAAAACCTAAATAAATATATAATTTAACAACCCACACTATAACACCTTCCTTTAAGGATATCAAGGTCTTGAAATTAAACTTGGCCAACTTGAATGTCCTCAGGTTAATATTCTCAACATAGGGGTTAGGCTTATTATACAACACTAATCTACCTTGGTTTACACAAACCCATAAGAAGTCACTTCCATTTGAGATTCATAAAATAGGTTTAATATTGAGTGTTTTATATTCAAGCGGAGGGTCAATAAATAACTACTAGTCATATAAAATCCCTTACTCCCAATATCCAAATATCATTCTTAGGTTTATTTACATACTTCATTTGGTAATTAGCATTCCCCACAGTTCCCTTTTGCTAGCAATAAAAAGGATATCAACATGTATCAAGTACAATATTTTGACTAGGAATAAGGTTTGTAACTTAAACATTTTGAGAAATTTTAATTCCACAAGAATAATCCATCAACAAGGTACTATTAAATCTCTGACCCATTTGCAACAATTATCATGGGAATGTTTCATAGATAAATACTGATCATATAAACATATAATATAATGGTTCTAAGTATTCGAGTAATAATTAATAATAAAATACTACACATCCTATTTATGGGAGTCACAATTGAAGAACTCAAATAATTCTCAACACTATGACTTGTAGGAGTATTTATAACTATTCCAACCATGTATCCCAATTTAATAAGCCTATATCGTGACACTTCCATCCAATTATGCTGAGATTGAACCTCACTGCCAATATCATTTCTAATCCAACTATAGCATCCCAAGGTTTCATTTATACTAATTATAGAAACACACATACTTTTATTGCACTCCTAAAGATATTGAAGATAACAAATCTTATGATTAAGTACCTAATAGTTGATACACATTATTAATAGTAACCATGATGATATAATTATACCACATATCTCATCCTAACCTCTTAATTCTCCCTAGGAAGGAGCTACATGCAATCAAATGACATATCTCATTTTATTATTTTCAAGTAATATATTTTAAGAAAATGAGATTAGATGAATATATTTATTCAAGTGTCCCCTCCCCTACTTCTATTATTAAGTAATAGTAGCAAGCCCTAGTTTAATCATTACATATGTTCCAATACAAAGAACATTCAATTACATTATTTGATTTATCAACGTTCAAATCATATATACTAGCATCATTTTTAAGGAGCAACTGCCTATATAATTTTGTGGTTTAACACCATATAATTTCTTCTTGATTTACACATGCATTTGCATATTAGTGTTAAGAAACATAGGGATATTAAATATTCCCTAATTCATCTAAGTGATATTTTACTAATCCCTTACCATAAATATCCTTAATTCCAATGACCAAATATGTTACTTTTACTCACTAACCATTTTGGTATTCTTTGTTTATCTTCTCATATAATATGCTAATTCTAATTTATTTATGATTATGTAACATAAATGGATACATACGATTGCCAAAATATTGAGAATTATGCTTATTAACCTTACAATAAAACAAAAACATAAATAGAAATTACTTATTTGTCAAAGTTGATCACATATTCAATGTAGCAGCATAATCCCGGTGGACAAATCTTTGACAAAAAGGCTCCAAAGAACCTAAGTCTCTAAGGACGATGATGAAGAAAATTTCCACTGTACATGCTGGTATTAGCTCTGAGGGTGGACTAGACAAGAAGAAGGCAGTCAAATGTTGTATAATATGGCTTTTACTCCTGCTAGCTACTTTTGTTTGATAGTTTCTACAACCTTTTATCGAATCCACATAGGCATTCATGGTTGGGGCAAAATGAATTGGAGAAACGCCCCCCCTCTTAGTCACGCTCAGCTCTCAAACATGGCTTCAATCTATCTCCAATCAACTCTCAGATGCTCTCCTGCTCTTCTCTTTTCCCTCTGAAATAATAGATGTAAAATTCCTTTAGCCTTTATGCCTTCGCGGATGTCCATACCCTGTTCCAAAGCTCTCATTTTAGCATGTGCAGAAAGGATATGAGCAACATCCGTGGAATTTGACATTCCACCTGCTACTTGCAATTACTTCAAGGTTTTTAAAGCCTTTTCAACTAATCCATTTTGTCGACCCCTGCTCCTCCTGGTCATTTCCTCACGTCCTATCTCCTTCCCATTTATTTTCAATGCTCAATCGCCAATATTTCATTCCCTCTATCATGCACTTTCACTGCCTTTCTTTCCACCTAACCTTGCATTCCTCTCCCCCTCTCTCTCTATTTATAAGTCCCTCTCACTCCAACCCTACACCTCCACCCTCTCTCTCCTTCCCCCTCCCCTCTCCCCCGCTCCCCTCTCTCTCTCTCTCTCTCTCTCTCTCTCTCTTCAATATTTGCATTCCCTCTATCATGCACTTTCACTGCCTTTCTTTCCGCCTAACCTTGCATTCCTCTCTCCCTCTCTATTTTCAAGCCCTCTATCATGCACTTTCACTGCCTTTCTTTCCGCCTAACCTTGCATTCCCCTCCCTCTCTCTCTCCCTCCCTCTGTTTTCTGTCCAAAACTGCGTGCCTCCTTGAATCATAAATTTAAGTATAGAACATGTGCAGAAGTTGGAAGTCAAAATGATACTGACCTTTCATCCACCATAAACCCCAATTTCTCATGACACAGATACAAAAATTCTGTGATTCAAATAAATACAAAACCATGCAGACAATCTTAAAACAAGCTCCAGCAGAACAACTCAGGCTAAAAATTGACTTACATATATCAATTTAAAGCCATTGTTACAGAAATCTTCCATTTTACATCTCCGAATTACAATAAAAACATAAGCCACAAACACACTTAAACCGCAAAGCCATACTCAGAAACAGTAAACTGGAAATCAAAATTTAGGGTAAATAAACTGTGATAAAACCTCAGAGGCACTGATCTGGCCAGAGAAAGGCACCAATTGCAAAGTTTCGCTTGTATTCCACATCACCTCTGACATCCAGACCATAATCATGAAGTAGAATGTCGAGCCTCCACTCCGCCATTGACTCGTAGTCCGCCTTGGAATATCTCGGGTAATGAAGAGGCATCCAAAACTCACACGCTTCCCCACCTGACTGTGGCCCAGCCTGCATTACTTCTTCTTCGGCCACTGCTTTCAATGCACTTCTTTCCCACCGCAATTTCTTGAGCATATCTTCTAATGAACAGACGCGCCGCATAAGGCTGGTAAAGCTTCCGCCAGTATGATGATGATCATGGCTATGATCGTCCTTCATCGCTTTAACCTCTCTGTGAGTCTCGGAGATAGGCATCTTCTCACAGCTTTTGCAGATCAGATTTGGGGTTAGCAGAGGGGGGGGAGGAATGGCATATATATAGAATGAGGGGGGAAGAGGATGCTTGGGAAGCAAGGAATGAATTTAAACAAGGAACGCATTAAATAAAGGGTGTGTATAGCTTCAACGGTAGAGGACGCCCAACGTGCTGCACCTGCCCGTCTTCTTTGGAGGGTTTCGGTGTTAGTTTTGCCACGTTGTATATGGAATGTGATTAACTTCCACTTCGGGTCTGTCAGATGCTTTGTTTAGAACTAGAGAGAATAACTTAAGTTGTGAGTCACATGCATTATACAGTTTATAAATGAAATATTCTGTTCCGAGACCCTTACATCATCTTTTTTATCGCCACTTGTTATGTAGGTTAGGGTTTCTGGTTTATTTTGTTTAATTGTTGTTTAAATTTTGTGAAGTTATGGGTATGATATTTATTTGATTTATTTTAGAGAATTGAAAACAAAATTTACTAAAACCTAAAAAATTATTTATTAATAAAAAATTTAAGAGTTAAAATTTAAAGGGGAATGAAATATTTGTTCTATAATGGTTTTATAATTTCAATCTTTTATATTTAGATTTTAAATTATTAGTTTTGTTAAATTTAAATAGCATATGTAAAGGGGGTTGGGGCCCTAGCTTGGTTGGCTAAATCTTTCCTGTTACAATAGGTTGGTCACAAGGTCTAGTCTCCCCCACCCTCGTAGTACCAAAAAATAGCATATGGAAATAAACAACTATATTGCATCATAACATTAATCATAATTTCAATATCAATTTATAGTTTTTATTTATTAATTATTAATTATGTGGAAGGGTTCTTATATGAAATGGATGACTTGCTTTTGAAATCAATGGTTGAGAATTGAGAAGAAGGATGCAAGACAATGCAATTAATCTCAACCATTTGCATTTTTCTTGTTACTTTTTATTTTTATTTTTAAAATGATTTAACAATTTGAAAAGTAGGCTTTTATTTTTGAAAATAAAGAAAAGAAAAAAAGTTGATAAGATTAAAATGAAAAGTAGAACTCTATTTTATTATTATTTCAATTCTAATAACTATCTCTAATTTTATTTTTAAAATGATTTAACAATTTAAAAGTAGGATTTTTGTTTTAAAAGCAAAGAAAAGAAAAGAAGTTGATAAGATTGAAATGAAAAATATAATTATATTTTTATTAATATTTCAATTCTAATAAATTTACAATTAATTTTACTTTTTACTTAATTATTTATTATTAATATTTACATTTTGATATATTTTGATTTTACATTTAGTTTATTTTATTATAATATTTAATTTAGACTTACGTTTTAAATTTATTTTAATTATTCATGTTTTCTTATTAAATTAGAAAAATAATTAATAGTTATTAGAATTATTTTAATTAATAATTATTTGTCTTATTAAAATTTTAGTTATTATATAATAATTATGTTTTGAATTCTTATTTTAATTTATATAATAAAATAAATTAAAAACTTAAAATATAAATTAAAAGTTAGAGAGAGAAACAAACTTTTGATCAATTGTTTCGTGCCAACAATCCAAGGATAACATGTGTCCCTAGGGAGTTATGCTCAGGGTAGCATGTCATTTGATTAAGGATATGATAACTCACCTTTTAAGACCTCTTCAATGTACTCATTGCACACTTAAGGAGCAAAATAGATAGAGAGAAAAGCGAGAGGAAGAGAGAAGGGAGAGGGAGATAGAGATAAGATATAGATAGGCAAAGGGAGAAAAAAGAGAAAGAAATAGATATATATATAGAAGAGAGGTAGAGATAGGGAGATGCAAAAAAATATATATTTAGAGAGATCTTTATATCTTTGTATCCCTCTCTATCTCTATGTTTTCTCATTGTCTCTCAATCTCTCTTTCTCTCTCTCTTATTTCTCTCTATATTTGTCGTCCCTTCTATCTTTCTCTCTTTTCCTCTCGTTGTCTCTTCCTCTTCCTCTTTCTATCTCTATTTATTCATCTCCTTCTCTACTTCCACCCCTCCCTCTCTCCTTCCACCCCTCCCTCTCTGCCTCTATCTTAATCCCTATCTTCATATCCATCTCCATCTCTATATCCCTCTCTATTTCTCTCCCCTATTTCTATCTCCTTACCTCTTCCTACATCTCTCTTGCTCTTCCCCATATCTTTCTCAATATATGTATCTCTCTATCTCTCTCTCTAACTCTCTCCTTATCACTCCCTCTTTCTATATCTCTCTACTTCTCTATATCCTCTCTATTTATCTCCCTCTCTCCCTTCCTCTTTAGCTATTTATATATATCTCTTTCCCTCTCTATCTCTATCTCCATATGTCTCTGTCACTCTTAGACACACACACTCCTTGTTTCACCCTCCCTATCTCTATCTCTATACCTCTCACTCAATTTCACACTCCCCATTTCTACCTCCCTATCTAATGCAGGAGCATCCAAGGTGTAAGGCAATCTTGCATCACCAAAAATATTGCTCTTTTAGTTTTTGTTTATTTTCAATAAGGGCTTAGGCATTTGGAGAGTAATGTTTTAATTTGCAACAATGTAGATTCCCTTGGTGTGAAATTGTAAATGTAAATCACATGGGAAATAAGTCTTCGTAAAACAGTGAAACCATCTTGGAGGGGAATATGCCTTTTTGGTGTCCACTTTTGGAGAAGGTCAAAAAGTCTTGTATGCATGTATATGTGTCATAAAATGTCATAATATGGGCTGCAAAGGAATCTTGCATGTTGCTTGCATGTATTTGCATGTTGTTGCATGTCTGAAGTCATATCTATGAGACCCAGTCTTAGTAAAATGGGCATAACATTTTCATATGGTAACGAAATTAAGAATTTCAAAATGATTCAAAAAATTGGAAAGAAGGTACACCAAACCCAGAAATGGTTTGAGGAAATTTTTGACAAATGACAGATTGTTGATAGGGAGAAAGTGACGGGTTTTCTTGGTGGTTTAGTGGAGGTTGTTTTGAGAAACCAATGGTGGTTTCTTCTCACACAACTTCTATATATTGATGCTTCTCATTTGGAGAAGGGGGCTTTGGAGAAGAAGAGTTTTGCATACTTAGATGTTGTTGGAATGAAGCTAGAAATGTTGAGTTGCAGATTTTTGTATGTGTAAAGCCCATGATGTATGGGAGCATATGAGCTCCATGATTATGTAATTCATTTTCAGATTTGAAATCAAGATATGTTGCATATTTCTTTTCCATATTTGTTGTTAATGTTTATTTGCAGCCTTCTTGCATAGTGGTGAATGTGTGTGTGGTTTTAGATTTGAAAGGGGAGAGTTTTCCCTACTTCATCAGTGGTATGAGAAGGTTGAAAGGATAATGAAAGAAGATGTAGATGGAAAAGATGAAATAGTTGATGGTGGTGGAGAAGAAGATATTACAACAGCAATAGAAAGAGAAATCCTTGAGGTAATGGTTAAATTTTCTGATTTTGATTATTATGATAAAGATAATAAGATGTATGCAATTGAAGTGTTGAATGTAGAGGCAGTGCAAATAGATTTTGTTAGTGCAGATTTGTATGGAGGTATTGCAGAAGAATATGAAGATTCTTTTTGGTGGAGGTGGTTGGTTTCTGGTGGGTTTTATCTCACAAGGGTGAAGGAAGAGAGAAGATGGTGTAAGAGAATGCGTAGTGTTCCAGGCATATGCTGGAAGAAGAGATGGAAGGAAGAAGGATATAGGTTTGATTCAGTGATGGAATTTACTGCAGGTTGTTTACAATCTAGAAGGGTAGTCCTACTACTCAGCTCCATTTTGTGAGTTATACTCACAAAATTCAATTTACCCGGCATGTCTGATGCAGGAGCATTCAGGTCCACAGGAAATCTTGCATCACCAAAAATATTTCTCTTTTAGTTTTTGTTTATTTTCAATAAGGGCTTAGGCATTTGGAGAATAATATTTTAATTTTCAACAATGTAGATTCCCTTGGTGTGAAATTGTAAATGTAAATCACATGGGAAATAAGTCTTGGTAAAACAGTGAAACCATCTTGAAGGGGAATCTGTCTTTTTGGTGTCCACTTTTGGAGAAGGTTAAAAAGTCTTGTATGCATGTATATGTGTCATAAAATGTCATAATATGGGCTGCAAAGGAATCTTGCATGTTGCTTGCATGTATTTGCATGTTGGCCACAAGTTTTGCATGTTGTTGCATGTTTGAAGTCGTATCTATGAGACCAAGTCTTAGTAAAATGGGTATAACTTTTTCATACGATAACAAAATTAATAATTTCAAAATGATTCGGAAATCTGGAAAGAAGGAGCACCAAACCCAGAAATGGTTTGAGGAACTTCTAACAAATGACAGATTTTTGATAGGCAGAAAGTGACAATTTTTCTTGGTGGTTTAGTGGAGGTTGTTTTGAGAAACCAATGGTGGTTTCTTCTCACACAACTTCTATATATTGATGCTTCTCATTTAGAGAAGGGAGCTTTGGAGAAGAAGAGTTTTGCATACTTAGATATTGTTGGAATGAAGCTAGAAATGTTGAGTTACAGATTTTTGTATGTGTAAAGCCCATGATGTATGGGAGCATATGAGCTCCATGATTATGTAATTCATTTTCAGATTTGAAATCAAGATATGTTGCATATTTCTTTTCCATATTTGTTGTTAATTTTTATTTGTAGCCTTCTTGCATAGTGGTGAATGTGTGTGTGGTTTTAGATTTGAAAGGGGAGAGTTTTCCCTACTTCATCAACATGGCTTTGCCTTGTTTCTTTGATGACAAAGGAGATTTGGAAGAATAGAGCATATGAAAGAACAAATTTGCTCAACTGTTATTAGTGGCTCTCGAAAATGTAAATTATGAATCAATGGTAGTCAGAAAAAATACATTCACAATTGGAGCAATATTTATTTTAGAGTTTGTTATGAAAGAAATAATCACCAATGTTGATACATATGCTAGCCAAGACTATATCAAGCATCTTTCCAAGGTCAACATGTTCATTTCTTGGGAAACATAAGGATCAAAAGTTTCACCGAAGTCACTCAAAGTTAGATACATTATCATGGAGAAGGGACCTTGAATAGATCTTAAGTGATCACAAGTACCTTACAGAGATTAATGGACTGTGGTGTATCGCGTATGTTGTGGACTTCATTGTTTCTCTTTGTTAATTGCATTTTTTAGGGTTTTAGTTTATGATTAGAAAAATATAAATGAAGAGACACCATTTTAGATGTAATGGTCTGAAGCTTGTTGCTTCCCATATATAAGGGAAACCAAGATCAAGTTTTAAAAGAGGATCATGATAATCTAAGACATTTTTACATAATAGAGCACACAAAAGACTTTTGATATGAATTATATTATTTTTTGAATTAATATAATGGAGGAGAAAATTTAATCTAGTAGCCAAATTTATGGTGTTCAATTGTTTGTTAGTGTCAATTCATATATGTTATCATGTTGTCTCTAGAGTGGTCTTTTCTTGTTATTTAAATTGAATATATCAAGCATATACTTAATTTGTCAAGACACATTTGTTTCCTTTGTGTGATTTTCTCGATTGGTTTTTACAATAAGAGAATTAAAATTCCTTTTAAGATATTATTTTTAATTGGTTTCTACCTAGAATTAAAATCCTTTAAAATTATTCCTCTTAACTAGTTTCCTTCAAGTAAGAATTTAAATCCTTTCAAATATCATAGTAACTTGAGGAGATATCACTAGGATTTGTAAGAAGAGCCTAGTAATTGACAACCTTGCACATTTATGCAAGGTATAAACTTTTTAAAGTGCCAAACAATTAGAGTTGATCCAAGAAGGGGGATCCACATACCATACACATATTGACTCCATTTACCCAATAGGAATAGACACTGATTACACTCATTTTAAAATAAGACTTCACATAAACCTTATTCACACATTCAAATTTCAAACATTAGGAGTAGGAATAGTTGTTATTTTTATATCTATTTCCCATTTATATGCCATTGTGGAATAGATTGTCTAAGTTAAATAGTACACACAACCTTCAAATCCATAATTTTCTTAGTTGTGAAAGGTATACCCGTCTAGGTATAATAGAACTTGAAGAGAAAGTAGTTGCAATCCATATTGGTTGACTTCGTTCATTGGCCAAAATATTGTAAATTTGACCATAGAGCTTGACATAATTTTAGGGTTTTCAATTTGCAATTTTGGGATAAAATAGACTGGTGACTCTACTGGGGAGTAGTCTAGTAAGCTTTGAATCTAGACCATTTCATTATATAGTCACAAAATTTTGCATCAGTGAAATCATACCATCATATAACTAAGTAGGGGATTCTACTAGAGTGTAGAGAGGGGGGATTCATAGCTCACAAGTTCTCTTCATTCAGAGATCCTTTAGGAGCGAACTTCCCTAAAATACCTTAAGGAACAAACACAAGAGTTCGAGAATCAGAAAGAGTAAGTCATGAAGATTTTATGGATAGACTAATGGGCTCTCATCCAAAGGATGACAGTGCGGGTCTAGGATGGTAGGATGGTGCACTGGCATCCGTATGGACCAGAAAGCAAGTTTATCACAAAAAATGACAAAGTGTCTGCTTCTACTCTAATTTCTAAGAAATCTTTCAATGTGAGTAAACAATAAAATATAACAGAACTAAAATAAAGTGAAGTATAAATGATAAAGATAAGTAGGAGAAAGGAAGTGCTTACAACCATCCAAGTAATGAAGCCTCTAGCAAATGAATATCTTCAGTACCTACATGCATAAGATCTAGAGAAAATGTTGGGGCTATATAGGGTTTTTCCTTAGTCAAACCACCATTTTGGTATTCCCACCTCCACGGAAAGCTAGATAAATAGAGAGAGATAATAGATAGAAATGAAGTGAATGCAAGAATGATAAAAGCAATCCCTGCTCAAGGAGGAGAACCCATATCATAGAAGAAAGGTGATAAAAGCAATCCCTACTTGAGGAGGAGAACCCGTATCAAAAAGTAGAGATGCAATAGATAGGGGATGTGTGAAATTCCAAGATGCTTGCAAGAAAGAGACAAGGGAGATAGAGTTGCAAGGATTAAGCAAGCCAAAGAGGGAGAGAAAAGAAAAGAGAGAGGGTTGTGAGAGCCAAGATAGCTACAAAGAGTGTTGTGAGAACATGAGAGTGCTTGAAGCTACTATAACAAGTTATATGTCCAGCTATGCAAGCAAGATAAAAAGAGCAAGAGAAGAAAGAAATGCTAGAGCCAAGGATGGAAAGAAGCTAGAAGGCCAAATGAATTAAAAAGATAGTTTTTAAAGAGGGAAAATAAGCTTCTCAAGTGGTTACCAGGCATCTCAAGCTGTTACCACTGACTAAAGGAGTTGACAAGTGGAAAACATGCACGAAAATGGTCTTTTGAATGTCGAAATGTCATAGGATGCTAGCATGGCACACAAAATTATATGCAACGTGCTAGTTCCAGACATGTCACGCTAAAAATGACATGAATGGGAAAATCTAAAAGTTTGATGCAAAGCTAACGCGTGAGGGTAGTTGCTAAAAAGGGGTCCTAAGCATCTTTAGAGAGGAAAAGGCTGATGTAGGGGGTAACATGAACCTACACAAGATTCTAAGGAAGTGGACACTCAATAGGATGCAAAAATACATGTTAAATTGCAAGGGGTGCAATTTTACGATATTACATTTTTCCCCCACTTTAGTGAGCATATGAATCTACAATAATATGTACGCTAAAAGAAATATGCTAAATATAAATAACATGTAAAGCCATCTATATGTCTCTATCTCTCTACTATATCTCTTTCCCTCTCTATCTCTATCTCCATATGTCTCTATCACTCTTAGACACACACACTCCTTGTTTCACCCTCCCTATCTCTATCTCTATCTCTATACCTCTCACTCAATTTCACACTCCCCATTTCTACCTCCCTATCTCTATCTCTATCTCTTCCCCCATCTCTCTCTCCCTCTTTCTATGACTTGTCTCTATCATCTCCTTTATCTCTTACTCTTTTCCCCTTTATCTCTATCTTCCTATCTCTCCCTCTTTCTATCCTTGTCAAGCTTCCTATCTCTCCCTCTCCCTCTTCCTATCACTCCCTCTTTTTATATCTCTATAATTCTCTCTCCTCTCTCTATTTCTGTCTCCATATCTCCCCAACTCCCTCCCTATCCCCTATCTATCTCTTTATCTCTAACTCTCTCTCTCCCTTCTTCTTCCCATATATCTTTATCTCTCCCTCTCAATATCCCCCCTATTCAAGAACTCACTCCCTTTCTCTATCTCTATATGTCTAGTACCTCTACTTCTCTCTATTTTTATTTCTCTCTCTCTATCTCTCCCTCTCCCCCTCTCTATATCTCCTTATATCTCTATCTATCTATCTCACCATCTATATGTCTCTATCTCTCTCCTTCTCCCTCTATATTTCTCCATCTCTTCCTCTCCCTCTCTCTCTCCCTATCTCCCTCTCTCTCTCTCTTTATATCTAACTCTACCTCTCTTTATCTCTATTTATTTTTCTCCTTCCACCTCTCTTTCTTTATCTTTATCTCTACCTCTATCTTCCTTTCTCCTCCTCTATCTCTAGACATGTATCCCCCTTTGCATCTTCCTAGACTTCTATATCTATTTTTTTTTCATGTATATCTCTATCTCTCCACATTTCTTCTTCCATCCCTCACTCTATATCTATTTTGTTATTTCTCCATCTCTCTCTGCTCCTATATATCTCCCTCTCTCTACTTCCATATATATATATATATCACTTCCCATCTCTATCTTTATATTTCTATCTCTCCTGATGTAGAGCAAACTTAGATTTATTTCAATTGGCACTTCACACAATGGTGCATTCCAAATATCAACTAGGTGCATCCTAGTTCACCCTATTCATTTATCCTAAAAGACTTTCAATAAGCAAGACTAACTTGATACATGGAATAAATGGTTGTTCAAGCCCACACACAACCCAATTTAATTTTTTATAACCCTTCATGTTCTCCTCTAAGAAATTGACCCATGTACTATATCAAATTCTACATGTAGTTAGAGTTTATCCCTTTGTTGACAGAATTTATTTAGGACAGCAATGTATATCTCCTCATGGCCATCATTTCTCATGCCCAAACTTTGGAATCATTTAGAGCATGTAAAAATAGACTTAAATTGAAAATTTTAGAATTTTTCACCATGTAAATCAAGAGATGAATTTTTTACACTTTTTGGAAACCCTAGTTTTTGAACTGGGTAGTCTTCACCAAAAATGCCATAAATCCAACAAAACCCAATGAAAAGTGATGAAACCAAGTGAAAATGAAACTAGATTCACATAGCTAACATTTCCAACATGTATTAGGTCTTTATTTGACCTATACAATCCATAGGTCATCTTTTGCAATAACCTGCAACTTCTAGAGAAAACAACCTTATAGGGCTACCTGTGGTAAAATGGCCATAACTTTCTCCAAACTCGATGAAAAACCACCAAAACAATTTCAGATGAAAGATAATTCATTCCTCCACCAACTACAATTGATTTTAGACTAGTGCAATGTTGTACAAATCAGTACAATACCAGATAGTAGCAAAAGAGAGTTAGAAATTACATAAAACAAAATTATTTTTATTACTTTCACCCCAAAAATCAACAACCAACCCCCTCTTTGACCATACAAGGATTTTTAAACATGTAAAGCCATATTCCAATATTTACCAACCACATTTCAAATTATAGAATTAACAAAACATCATTATGCCATGTTATGACAAAAAGTGAAAAAGTTACGTGATGTAACATTATGCAACACTGATAATTTTTTGCATCTAGATCCTACCATTCACCTAATGAATCAACCTAGAATTCAACACACATGAAATGGTCTAAGAAGACCTTATTAAATGCAAACAACACAAAACAAAGAAAAAATCCAAGTTTTGACCCTTGGAGGCATAAAATGACTTGTGGGTGCCCTTGCACCATACTCCTCAAAGGAAAAATAACTCAAGTCCCTCTTGAGTTAAGACCTACAATAGTAAATCCTTGCCTGAGAATATCATCCACAAACATCCAAAGAGAATATTCACTAGGTAGACCCTTCCATTTGATTAAATACTGAAAATAGGATTTGTACCTTATCCCTTTGAATTCCTTGGTAATTAGGACACACCCCAACTCCAGAGGTCTACTTGATGGAAGATCTTTGACCCACTCAACATCTGAAACTACATGTGAACCTACATCATGACTTGCAATAACATCTAAACCTGCTCTGATACCAATTTGATGCAAATAAAACTTAGATTTGTTTCAATTGGCACTTCACATGTAATGGTGCATTCCAATTATCAACTAGGTGTATCCTAGTTCACCCTAGTCATTTTGCCTAAAAGGAATTTTCAATAAGAAAGAATAAATTGATACATGGAATAAATGGTTGTTCAAGCCCACACACAACCTAATTTAATGTCTTATAACCCTTCATGTTCTCCTCTAAGAAATTGACCCATGTACTATATCAAATTCTACATGTAGTTAGAGTTTATCCCTTTGTTGATAAAATTTATTTAGGACAACAATATATATCTCCTCATGGCCATCATTTCTCAGATCCAAACTTTGGAATCATTTAGAGCATGTAAAAATAGACTTAAATTGAAAATTTTAGAATTTTTCACAATGAAAATCAAGAAATGATTTTTTTACACTTTCTGGAAACCCTAATTTCTAAACTAGGTAGTCTTCACCAAAAATGTCATAAATCCAACAAAACCCAATGAAAAATGATGAAACCAAGTGAAAATGAATCTAGATTCACATATCTAACATTTCAACATGTCTCAGGTCTTTATTTGACCCATACAATCTATACCATCTTTTGCAACAGCTTGCAACTTCCAGAGAAAATAGTCTTATAGGGTTGCCTATGGTAAAATGGCCATAACTTTCTCCAAACTCATTGAAAAACCACCAAACCAATTGCAGATGAAAGATAATTCATTCCTCCATCAACTACAATTTATTTTAGACTAGTACAATGTCCTACAAATCTATAGCACACCAGATAGCAGCAAAAGAATGTTAGAAATTGCAAAAAAAAGAATTTTTTTTATTGCTTTAACTACAAAAATCAACAAGGGTGATCCCACAATAGTGGTTTACAATTTTTGACCAAACTGGACACTTAAATTATTATTTTTAACTAAATCTTCACATTTGAGCACCTATAGTGGCTAAAATGAGAGGAATTTGAAGATGATGAAAACTAGAGTCTCGTCACATTTTGTCTATAGATTCTAAAAATATTTTTTTCAAATTTTTTGGAATCAAATTGCACTTCTTTTTCCATCTCCCACGAAAACTAGTTTTTTCATAAAACAACATTTTTAAAAAGTGATAAACACTGTATAATGCATAACTTTTTTTCCATGAAGGATAAAAATATAATTCTTTCGATTTAGATTTGTAACTCCGATATCTAGTGCTTCCATGTGGTTAGATAGTTTTTATTGAATATTTTTTCTTTAATCAATTTTCAAAGTCAAGCCAATTACAATTCACATAGTGCGACCATATAACATGTAACTTTTTTTGTATACATCAAAATTTTTTTTTTTTGTTGGATCAAGGACTTCAATATCTGGTGCACTCATATTTTTCAATTTTTTTTGATAATCTACTATTTTTCCACATGTGCAGAACAAAGACCTTCATTTTGATGAAAACCTATGTTTAATAAAACTAAAAAAAAAAATACATAATGAAACCAAAACATATTAAAATTATATTCGTTGGATAGTTCGTTCTAAGAACTCCCTAATTATAGTTGGGTTTCTGAAGAATCCTCCATTTTTATCCTCAAACCAACCTTCAAAGAGTAAAAAATTAGGTTTTTTTGTGTATGAGGGGGAGAATCAGGGTTTAGGGGGGTTCGAACGAACCCCTAGGGGTTCGCTCGAACCCTAGTTTGAGTGAACCGCCTTGATTACATGTATTTTGATTGATTTTTGGGCGGAAAAATCATTGAATGAGTTCACTCGAACTAGGGTTCGAGCGAACCCATTTTTGGTTCCTACAAACCCCCAGAATCAATTTTTTTTTCATGGGGTCATTTTTTTCTCAATTTTCCTTCCTCCATCAAATTGTAAACCACTATTGTGGCTTCACCCACAACCAACCCCCTCTTTGAGCATACAAGGATTTTTAAACATGTACAACCATATTCCAATGGTTACCAACCATATTTCAAATTATAGACTTAACAAAACATCATTATGCCCTGTTATGACAAAAAGTGCAAAAGTTGCTTGACAACATTATGCAACATTGACAAATTTTTGCATCTAGACTCTACCATTCACCTAATGACTCAACATAGAATCCAACACACATGAAATGGTCTAAGAAGACCTTATTACATGCAAACAACACAAAACAAAGAAAAATTCCAAGTTTTGACCCTTGGAGGAATAAAATGACCTATGGGTGCCCCTGCACCATCTCCCTATCTCTCCATGTCTATACATGTATCTCTTCCATCTCTATTTATCCCTCTCCTTCTCTATCTCCATCTCCACCTCCATTTATATCTCTATCTTCCTCTCTCTAGCTATATCTTTTTACTCCCTCTTTCTCGCACACTCTTCCCCTCTCTATCTCCCCCTATTTCTATCCATATCTCCCCCTCTCTCCCTATTGCATTTACATAACATGACTATCTATGTAATGAAGCCTAATTATCTTCCCAATTTAGAGGTTTTGTTTTAATCATGTTTGGATCCCTATAAGTGGATGCATACTTGATTTGAAGTTATATCACTTCTCCATTGAGACATTTATTGCACTAACAATATCATTTTATAAATGGTCTACCAATTGACCTCACATATTGTACAAATGTATGCAAAAAAAAAAAGACCAATTTTTTCCTAATTGACCTTCCACACTTTTCAACGTACCCATTACACACCAACATGTGATTGGTAGTTATTATTATGACTTTTTTTACTTTTAATATATTTTTTATAAATTATAATTATAACTCATATAAGTATTTAAAAATTAATATTAATCTTAATTTCAATATTTAATATTTAATCACTAGATTTAAATCTTTTGAAAAATATTTAAAGAATATATACTTCTATTCATATCTTAAATATATCTATTTAAAACAATTCAAGAAATACCATGAATACATACATAAAAATCACTTTTAAATATGTGAAGGGAAAATATTTTATTTGAGATTAATCTAGTCTAATTCAATCAAATGCATTGATATATTAACTTAGATTAAATGATGATAGGAAGTAATCTTTTTGACAAGTGTATACATTATTCTAGGAAAGGAATTAAGACGAATAGAGGTACTTAGCTTAGTGATCAAATACTTTTTTACCTTGGTGAATATTTTTGAATGTTCTTAAATTTTACCTTCAAAGCATGATCCCTTTCAATGTATTGTTCTATCAATGGTTAGGCCTACCCTTGGTTTAGATGCATGATTGTGTACTCCTACTACATCTCTAGACTTCAATCTTGTTAAATTATAGAATTCTATTCTTTTTTTTTGTCTAATGAATAGTGGTTTTCTTTGTTCTTTTTGTCAATATGATAATTAGCTATGTTTAGAAATTCCTTAAAGCCTATTCTTATGTCACAAGGGGATATATTCTCCTAGTTCAAGCCCTAGAAAACAAATAGAAATGACATAAGACAACAAGTGATCCCCCTAGGATATGTATAATAAAACAATATCTATACAATCTCTATTTATGTAATGCATTTTATTTTACTATCCATTCCTTTAGCATGTTTTATCTTGTATTTAGCAAAATCCTCAAAAATTTTAAAAAAGATTACTATCCATTGCTAGTGTCTCTTGTTGATCCTATTATGGATTTTCCAAAAAATAATATTTTTCCAAATCTATAACTCTATTTCTTCCAACTTGTTTTGTTGAATATCCTCTATGATAAATCTTTTTTTTGTTTCCTTTAAAGTTTTTAATTCATTTATAGCCATTATAATCTCCTTTTGAGAAGAATCCTCTAATGATTCTAATATCCCTTTGGAATATTTTTGCAACATATATTTCTCCAAATCTTTCATACACAAAATATTACAATTTTTAGAAATCTCTAGAGGTTTCATAATTTCTGAAGTATATTTTATTAATCATGTAACCATGAAAGAAAAAGAGAAAATAGTAGTATTGAATATTGTTACATATAATTTTACACTGAGAAACATTCTACAATGGGAACAAGGGGTGGGCTATAATGACATGATTGTGTTAACAAAAACTGTGGTGTGAAGGCCATGTTGTTGCCTCTAAAATATGTTATGTTCTCCTCATTGCATCCTCCTCTCATTGTGGGTGATGAGAATTTTATCCTCATTTCCCTAGTTGAACCAATTAAATATACATATGTAGAGACTATTTGTAATGGGGGTAGCTCTCCTTAGAGCTGTGTTGTAGTTTCTCCCTTGAATGAGTTTCAAGTCAGTGTTTCTCCAACTCATCCTAATCTTGGGAGATATATGATTCATTGTGCCTTTTCTCCCCTTTAAGTGGTTTTGTGGGAATAAATTTTAAAAAATAGGATTAATTCTCTCAAAAGGGTTTTTTAATGGATTTAATACACTATGGCTCTAGTTTTGTGACTTAAATCTTCAATTTTCTAAGCAATGAAAATTTAGTTAATAGGGAAAATTAAAAATTATCCTTGCATTGAAAGGGTTTCTTTGTGCTTGTTTTTATTCAATCTTAGATTGAAATTTAGTTTTAGATGGTTGTGTATGGTTCTAGAGCCAGCACACACTCTTGTTGAAACCATGGGATTTCCCTTTTAACCCTCTCACCAAACCCGTGAACAACCTACTAGTTTGGACTCACATCCCTAATCTTCCTCTTCACTTTTTGTGACTCCTAATATATAAGGGTATTAGAAACTATGGATCATTTTTATCAAGATGGATCAAGTAGCTATTATTTTATCTCACATCATCCATGTGTGTATCCTTATAGAATTAGATTTTTTCAAGCCCCTTCTAATAGATGTTATTTTGCAAGTAAAGTACTACTCTTGGAGTTAATTTGGATTACAAAGGCATCTCCTCCCATTTTAGGTAGTGCTTTGTTATGATACATTTGATCACATATTAAGGTTTCAAGATCTTCTTCATGGTGGAAGAATTCTCTATCCTAACACTTAATAGTGAATATGATCAAGGTTGACTCTACTTTAAAATATTTTGAGCCTCTGGTTGTTAGGAAGGATGTGGTCTTTTTTTTTGCCAGTGTCTCTTGTTGATCCTATTATGGCTTCTCATTTGGAATTTAGTTCTCCTCCTCCATTTCCCACTCCCTTGTTGAGGGGGGTGTTGGTGTGTTTCCTTTGGATAGTGTTGTGGCTTCCAATTGGTGATTGGATTTAGAATCTTTTGAGTCTCCAATTGTTAAGGAAAAGGTGATCCCTTTTTGCTAGTGATGCTTGTTGATCGTATCATGGCTTATGATCTAATGTATTTTTCCTCCTCATATTTTAGTTCCCATCCCTTGCTAAGGGGGTTGTTGACATGCCTCATTCTTTGGTTTAGAAATTCTTCTATTGAGTGTTGCCCCTAGTTGGGGTCTTGGAGAGGGTTTTCTTCTAAATTAATGAATATGGATAATGAATTTCTTGAGCCATTTTCAAAAGAAAAAACAAAAGTCTTTCAAAACATGTATCTCAATCCCATGTCTAGATCAAGGGTGTGAGAAAATATAGGTTTAAGTATGGTATGGTTTATTCCTTCCATATTGAAGTTTGATCTTGACAACTTAGTTATAATTGTATTGTAATGAGTGACGCTAGACCCTTTTTATTCAAGATTACAAATCCTTTATATCTAGCTTTATATAAGAATTGGGATCATGAGCACACATTCATATTGAGAGGAAGGGTGAATTAGTATAACAATTTTTTTCACCTTTTCAAACTTAATATCATAAGCACATCAATTGCACTGTAACAATAATATCTATCATTTACTTAACATCAATTATCATGCATATGAGAAGAACACAATAACACACCATATTTACGTGGAAACCCTTGCGAGAGAAAACCACAATAAAAATATTGATTTTATTAATCTTATTTTTTATATATTTTGTAGGCACAAATGCCTCATTCAATTTGTGAGCACCAACTCACTAGAGGCACCAAACCCTCATTCAATTTGTGAGCACCAATTCACTAGAGGCACCAAACCCTCATTTAATTTGTGAGCACCAACCCCTCATTCAATTTATGAGGACCACTAGAGGCACCAACCTTAAAAGTACAATATGATAGATGTATGCAAAATTCATCTTCAAATTTTATCCATGAATCTGCTCATACCCTTGTTGAATTATTCACAATACTCTTTCAAAAATCATGCATAAGTTTTTTCCAAAGTCTCCATAAAAGGAATCTCAAAATTTTCTCCTATATTTGATATATATATTTGTTGTAACCTCTTCTTAATTCTTCCCTTCATGCACACAAATAATCCTTCATATGTTGCTCATAAGTTTGTTGTAG
>VDFB02114691.1:0-22859 GCA_007258455.2 Sequoia sempervirens | reverse complement strand
TTTGAGCACATGGAGAATATCTTGTAACTGCTATAACAAACTAATGATGTATTTTAAGGTGGGACCTATTTTCCATGAAGAGTTGAGGATAATTCTACCTCATGTTTATTTGCTCCACCTGAAGACTCAAGTGTAACTAAGAAGGGAATATTGTTGCAAGTGGTCCTATGGGATCATGACATGTGTCCTATCTGTTCTGAGGCTTGTTTGCTACATCTCTATAAGAAGGAATCCAAGACTAGAAGCACAAGAGTTAGAAATTTTTTTAGTTGATACTGTTAGTTTTGTCAAGATAAATACGAAGCAAGTTTCAGAGTCTTTGTTTTAAGTTTCTTTTGGAGTTCATACTTATGCATGTAAGACTAATAATGGTATTGCATTTTATAATACAGAGTAATATCAGTTTTGTGGTTATTCTCTCTCCTTGTATGTTTGTTATGAATTATGATAGAAATTAATCAAGGATTTATTTCATTTGTCTCTATCATTATCTAATGGATGTTCAATTTCATGTTTGCTTATTCATTCAATGAATTAATGTAAATACTTATATGAGATTGATAACTTATAAATACTATGTGCTAGGATAGTTGGAAGAAGTGATAATCTTGAACATCATAGAGGAATGTTGTAATGCAAGATTTCTTGGGGATATATGTGTTATTATCTGAATTGTTATTAGGTTATGTCAAAAGTTATTGACTTTGTGCTTGGGATAAAGACACTGGTTCATGCAGGGTATTAGTGTTACACTTACAATGTTGATTCATTAACTACTCAATCTTTTAACCATAAAATCTCAAAGGAATGCTATTGTTATTTGTTTTTTGTGTTTGTTCTCTCATATCTGATATATATAACATTGACACAATAAGCTGCCAACTTATTCAATGTTACTATTAAGTGGTATCATGAGAGATATTTGTTATTAACAATGTATTTGGTTGTAATTGTAAAACATCTTTAGGTATACATTGTGGGATCACCCTCCCAGGTTTAATAGAGCCCAAAGAGTAGGAATAGAATTTTAGAAACCTCTATTCATTCGTTGGCCAATCCCTTTAGAATTACTGATAATTGGAAATGGAAAAATTCATAGGTATTTCTAGAGATTAGTTTGGTTCTTAAAAAATAACCAACACACCCCACACCATACAAAGTATCTTGGCTAAATAAGGGTCAACAAGTCTTGGTCAATGAACAAACATGGGTAGAGTTTAATATTGGGGTTATAAAGATAAAATCCTATGTGACATCATCCCCACAAATGTTTGTCACTTGCTGCTAGGAAGACCCTAGTAGTATGATAGAAAGGCAAAGCATAATGACTATAAAAATGTTTATGTGATAAACAAACATGGAACTTCATTCACCTTAACACCACTACAAGATGAATAATTTGACAAACAAGATGGGTCTAGTGTTATGGTAGTTGGGGAGAGAATTTTTGAAAACATTGAAGGAAGAAGGTGGATAGGGATTTTCTTTAGTAATTAGACCTAAATCTGTTTTAGTAGCAAACAAGGTTGAGCGTATACCTAGAGAGGTTCAATCTTTGTTAGAAAAATATAAGGATGTTGTAGTAGATGAAATACCTAGCTCTTTTCCTCTTATGAGATATGTAAGCCATCACATAGACCTGATCCTTAGTGAAAATTTACCAAATAAGGTTCATACAAGATGACTCCCAAATAGAACGAGGAAATGAGAAGGCAAGTCCAAGAATTGTTAGATAAAGGCCTAATAAGGGAAAGTTTGAGCCCTTGTGCTTTCCCTATTGTTTTAGCACTTGAAAAGGATGGGGATTGGAGAATGTGTACTAACTCGAGGTCAATCAACAAAATCACCATCAGATATAGGTTTCCAATACCTAGAATGGAGGATTTAATGGACTTCTTGGGAGGTGCATGTTATTTCTCAAAAATTGACTTGAAAAGTGGTTATCATCATATTAGGATAAGAGAAGGGGATGAATGGAAAACTATATTTAAAACCAATGAAGGTCTGTATGAATGGATGGTAATTCATTTTGGGTTGTCAAATGCTCCAAGCACATCTATGAGACTAATGAATGAAGTTTTGAAGCCTTTTATTGGAATTTTTTTTTTTGTGTATTTGGATGACATACTTGTGTTTAATAAGACTAAATAAGAGCACTTGCAACATATTGACATGGTTTTGCAGAAGTTGAATGAAGAGAAGTTGATGATAAACCTCAAAAAATGTGAATTTATGAAAGAGGAGCTAGTGTATCTTGGTTTTGTGATCTCTAAGGGTTCATTGAAGATGGATCCCACCAAAGTAGAGGAAATTCTCAGTTGACCAACTCCAAAATAAGTAGGAGAGGTAAGAAGCTTTCATGGTCTTGCTAGTTTCTATAGGAAATTTATCAAGAATTTCAGTCATATCTACTCACCAATTATTGAAACCATTAAAGGAGATAAAAGGAAAATATTTCAATGGAATGGTGAGGCAAAAAGAAGCTTCCAATACCTAAAAAATAGAGTGGCACAACAACCTATCCTTTCACTACCCGATTTCAACAAGGTTTTCACTATAGAGTGTGATGCAAGTGGCTTTGCAATTGGTGTAGTCTTAAGCCAAGAAGGTAGACTGATGGCTTTCTTTAGTAAAAAATATTAATGAAAAAAAAAAGTACTCATCCTATGATTTGGATCTATATGAAATGGTGCAGTCCCTAAAGAATTGGAGACACTACCTTTTTCCCAATGAGTTCATTGTTTTCACTGACAATCATGCTTTGTAATTCCTAAATAGTCAAGATAAGCTGAGTCATAGACATGTAAAATGGGTAGAGTATTTGCAGAGCTATACCTTCACCATCAAACACAAAAAAGGACAATCCAACAAGATAGCAGATGCTCTAAGACGAAGGTCAATGTTAGTGCATGAAATCCAACTTCAAAGTGTGGGAATAGATGCCTTCAAGGGTATGTATGTAGAAGATGAAGAATTCAAAGAGGTATATGTTGTTTGTGATTATTTTCAAGGTTCTTTTCATGATGAATATTTTAATTTTCTATTGCAAAATGGATTGTTGTTTAAAGGTGCTCGATTATGTATACCAAGGTTCTCCATGAGAACTAATTTGATAAAGGAGAAACATTGTGGAACTTTAGGAGGAAATTTTTGGGTTGATAAGACATTGGAATAGGTAAGGAGGTTTTGTTTTTTGCCTTAGATGCAAGTAGATGTCAGAAAGTTTGTGGAAAATTGTGTAATCTATCAAAGAGCCAAGGGTTCTACTTCTAATGCAGGTCTTTATCAACCCTTTCCAATACGTAACAGAACGTAGGAGAGTCTAAGTATGGATTTTGTGTTAGGTTTTCCAAAAAATTAGAGGGGTTATGATAGTGTGTTTGTTGTTATGGATAGATTTAGTAAAATGGATCACTTTATTCCATGCAAGTGCACAAATGATGCTTCTCATATTGTAGGGTTATTCTTCAAAGAAATAGTTAGAATTCATGGTCTCCCATTGAAAATTGTATCATACATGGATTAAAATTTCATAGGTCACTTTTGGAGGACCCTTTGGAGGAAGCTTGGAACAAAATTGACTATTAGTACTACCTATCATCCACAAACCAATGGGAAAACTGAAGTTGTAAATAGATCATTTGGAAATATTTTGAGGTTCCTCACAAAGGAGCATGGACAACAATGGGACTTAGATCTTCCACAAGTTGAATATGCTTACAATGATTCAATCAATAGAAGCATTGGGAAAATCCCATTTGAAGTGGTTTATGGTCTGAAACCTAGAGGTGTGTTTGACCTCAAAGATTTAAAGGGAATGGAGAAGAGGAGTGTTGAGGGAGAAGAATTTGTAGAGGCTATGAGGGAGATACACCAGCAAGTTAGAGACAATCTGTAGAAGAGTGTTGAAAAGTATAAAAAACATGCTAATTTGAAAAGAAGGGATGTACAATTCAAGGTGGGAGAGTTGGTCCTTGCACATTTGAAGAAGGAAAGGTTTCCAAAGGGAAAGTACACCAAGTTTCTGATGAAGAAAATTGGGCCATATAGAGTGGTCCATAAGTCTGGAGCCAATGCATATGAGATAGAACTCCCTCCTAGAGTTGCTATATCTCCTATATTTAATGTTGCTGACCTATACCCTTTCAAGGGATCTATGGATATAGGTATAGGTGTTGATGTAGATGTTTCTAATGAAGAGTGGGTTAAAGATCTACCACCTACCAAGCCATTTAAGCTTGAAGCCATTTTGGATAGTAAGGAGGTGAAGAGAACAAGCCAAAAAGTCTATAATGAATATCTTGTGAAGTGGCAAGGCCTACCTCTTGAAGATGCCACCTGGATGTCAGAGGAGGATATCAAAGAGCATGGGACTACTATCCAAGAGCTGATCTCACGTGGAACCTAAGATTCTTTTCTCTTTGGGTGTATGGTGCAGGGCCACCATGTCAATTTTGGTCTTTTGATGTAAATAAGTGTCTAAGTTTGGGTTTGATGTGTTTTCTCACACTTTTTTATGTAATAAGGTCTAATTAAGACCATTTTTTATGTTTTAAGGTCATATAGGGTTGTTGTGTTAAGTTTTGTCAAGTTGTGAACATGTTGCAAAATGTTGCTTTGCAACTTTGCAAATTTTGGCCATGTAAGGAAGTTGAATGGTCACCTATTTAAAAATTTGTTGGAGATCATTGGTTTTTAGTTGGAACATGTTTAAAATGCATCAAAAACATTGAGGAAACTTTTGGAAGTGATTTGAGAGAAAAGACAATAAAGAAAGTTGTTTTCTATTGATTTTCTGTGTTTTCTATTGTTTATGTGCATAGTATGGCTCCATATTGTTGTTTCTTGATATGAAATTCATGTGAAGGGTTAAGGGAATGAGTCTACTATGATTTGGTTTTGATTTTTCTAAATTTCATTAAGATTTAAGGTAGTTAGAGGAGTTTTTTTGTAAACCTCTTGTAGACCCTAGGTTTAAGGGTTTGTGAACAAAATAATGCATTGCTGCCCATTCCACTATTGAAATTTTTCCAAACTCGATGGAATGGAGGGATTTGGAGTGTTCTTAGTGATTTTGGTTATTATTGAGCAGGAGATGGAGTTTGGTGAAAATTTGAGCTTTCCCTAGCCTAACATCCTCATGTGTTAGGCTTAGGAACCTAGGTGGGATATAGATTTTGCAAGACAAAAAATTGGTGATGGAAACTATATGTTGGAACCCTATATGATGTGGTAGAAATTTTGGAAAGAATATTTGTTGAGTGGTGTGAACTTATCATACTTGCTTTGGATAAGTGGCCTAATTTGGCCTTGGAGCAGCATAGCAGACCTAAATTGAAGGATTTTTTCCAAAGGAAGCCTAGTCCCTGTTTGGATATGTTGAAAAGGGGCCTAATGGGTATCTAAAATGGTATTAGAGAAGTGGGTTTGATGCCTTCTCTAAAAGATATACAAATAAAACAAGGTTTGTAGACCTACAAGACAAATTGAGAGATTGTATGTAAAACCACCATAGTTAGGGTTTAAAATCTTGAAGAAGTGTGATTTTTTTTGTGTGAACAAACTAAACCCTACTTTGCATCATAATAATTGAAGGACAATGGTGATGGATTGTTGTCCAACCAAGCCATTTGTGGAGGTGGGGGTGGTATTTGCTGAGTTGCAACAACTAGTGGTTGAAATGTGTTTGTTTGAGTATGGCTAATAAATGGAGAAGTAACTGGTATGAGGGAAGGAGATGAAGGAGATGGAGGTTGGGTAGGTGGAACTGATGCTAAACCTTCCCCTTTCTTGGCTCTTCTAGCCCTGGTAGGGGTCTTTAATTCTTGGAACTCTCCTTTGTCTGGTGTAGATCTAGTAACTCTATAAAACCTTTGGGGAGAAAATGACCAAATTCGATTCAACTTTACTCAACCCTCCTTCTATAACTAGTTCTATTGATGGGTGTTTTAGCATTTCTCAACAAAAATAAAATACAAGTTTCCTATCTCTCTTGAAAGGTAACTAGTTGCAAAAAAAGTTTTAGAAAACTACCCCAAGGTCTCTTAGGTGTCAAGTCTTGACGGTGCATAATAGCTCAGTTATAATCTGTGATTTTCTGGTAATCACAAGGGGCCTTTATGGTTTACAAACCTAGAATTTATGGGTCTGTAATGAATTTTCAAAGATCTGGAAATAGGTATGTTGTAGTATAAAATTTAGAAAAGCAGTCTAAAAATTGCTTTGTTCATCATATATAACATTATTATGATGTTGGAATCCTAAATTTAACTCAGATTTACAGAAAGAACAAACCACTGTAAGGTTTTAGAGAGTTATTATAAATCTAAAAATTGAGAATAATAATAACAATGGAAGGTATTATAGTAGAAAGACTCCCAAGAACTGAGTTTTTATTAACCAAGAATACTCTATAGCATCACAAAACCAGTGCAATCTTCTAATGTTAACTTTAGATATTTAGTCTGTAACATGAAGACATAAAGCATGCACATACATAATTGAACTTAAGTGCACTAAATGAATTAGCTCAGACTTGCTTTACATAGTGACCTATCATCAATAAATCACCAAAATAATGAACTGGAAGTGCATCAAATACCATAACACATAGACACCATTAAAGTTTTTCAAAAACTAACAAGTTGAAAATAGAGCTAGATTGAAATAAATTGAATTGAAATAAAATATGGAGGTTGAATCATGCACACACTAAGAGAAAACTCAAAGAAATCACCAAAATACAATGCTTTCTTCTATATTGCTTCAACATTTCTTTATACAACAACTCATCTCTCTCTTGAAAATGAGATGATTCCCCTATTTATAGTTTTTCAAAACCCAAATGAATGGCCAAGATTGATTTCCAATGAATTGCCTAGATTTAGTACAACTTAGGGTTTACACAATGTCCAATACAAATACAATATTTCTTAATATAAAATTGGAAACTACTTTGTCTTTTAGTCTATTTTGTCTTCTATCCAATTTTGTCATGTAGCTTACTTTGTCTTCTAACTACTTTTTTCTTGTAGCTAGAAACTATAAGTATTCTTCTTCTATTAGATTATTCCTAGCTTCCTTTTGTACAATACCATACTGGATAATTTTTTTCACAACCCTTATGAGCATGGAGTTAGCTGGGAAGTCTGACCTGTCAATTTTGAATTCAATCAATTTGAATTCATCCACTAGTTCTCCATGTTGCCCCACACAATAGCTTCTTCTTTTGATCACCCATTTGGTGTGGGTAAAAACACAGGCTGCAAAGTCCAAAGAACTCCCTAAAAGATTGTTTGTGATCACTCCCTGCATTTTCTTTAGGAAATCCTTCTTTACAAGTCCACACTCTAGCTTCTGTGTGGGCATGTCAAATCTAGTTAGCACTTCCATGACATCATCACACTCAAACAAACACTTAATGACCTTTGCATTAAGATGCAACAAGCTTGGCATAACTTTCTCAAGGGTATCTCTCCTAAAATCAAAAACAAAAAGCTAGCCCTCGGGCATGTGGTGTTGATATTTAGGGAGACCCAACTCTTGCTCCAATACTTCTACTGATAGCTTTTGTAGACACGTAAAATGTACCAATTGACATTGTGCACCTGATCCCGAATAATAACATCGTTTCATCCTGAATCATCCCTCGGTCTAACCATTTAATCAAATCCCCCTATCTGATTAAATTCATCAATATTCCTCTCTTAATTAAATAAACCAGTTATCTAATTAAATCACCTCTTCTCAATAATTAAATCAATCAATCTGATCTAATTATCCCTGTTTAATTAAATAATTAATTTCATTTAATTAAATCTCTAAAATCTATCTATTAAATTAAACAAATTAAAACCTTATTTAGTTTAATCTAACACCAACTCTTTTAATTAAATAAATCAAAATATTTATTTAATTAATCTCTTATCACATTCCTCTCATATTTGATTTAAATAAATCCACAAATCTAAGTCAAATTTGTCACATCAACTAATCTCTCATTAAATTAATTAACCTTGATTAATTTAATCTCCTATCATGTCCCATCCTCCAGTATTTACCACTTGTACATGAAAATAGATTTAATTGATTTATTAAACCCTATTTTCCTCAACAAGGCATCTTTTTGAATATTCTTCAGTTTGAATTCAAAAATCCAAGTTGACATGTACATCCAACAAGGAATTTACTCCATCTTACATGTCCTTTTCCTTGAGCCAAGTGGCATTTAATGCATTTTTTCCTTCCCTCTTGCATGTCATTTAAACAAAATTCAAATTCAAAAATAGACATTTATTGGCACAATCCTCAAAACTTGCACATCCTCCATCCACTCATAGATTGACATGTGGCATCTTGCCATTGGTTGAATGTTAGTCCCACATTGCTCAATTTTTTACTTTCATCCTTCAATCTCATCTATAAATAAGAGGCTTCACTCCTCATTTGATCATCCACAAACTATGCAAAGTTACCATGCTCAAATATCTATCAAATTCCATCCATCATCATTGAATCTTAGCTAGGTTATGCAGGTTTTTAACTTGGAGCACTCATCAAACATCAACAAAGTGGATCGCTCATCAACATTCATCAACAAAGTGGATCACTCATCAACATTCATCAACATACATCAATCTTGCATCATAGGAGTTGGGAAAGGGCCAATTTTCACATCAAATGGGCACCAATTCCCCCATGGAATCATAAGTTTGCTAGTTTAATTAGGATTCAATCTCTTTTATTGTATTTCATTGTGCTCTTCATTGTTTTTTTCCTAATTTGAGCTATGTTAATGGATTTCATGGGGAATCCTTGTTCTTACTTGCAATCTCTAATCTAATGTGTTTGTTCTTATTATTTTGCAGGTATTAGGATTGGGGTTCACACAGCTTTTGAATGCAACATAGTCTTGGACATGTCATAACATAGATATTAGAGAAATATTTACATTATTCAATTTCCTTTCCAATCCCATTCTTCAAAACTAGGAAGTTATTATACATTTCAACCAGATAAGGGGTTGCCTTAATACCCATATCAGTGACCTTCTTAAACCATTTTGAGGTGGATTTGATCTAGGTTGTCCTCATCTTTTCCATTTTATTAATCTCCTCCTTCGACAATATTATAGGTGCTGGCAATTTTGTCAGTAATTCCTCTCCAGTCATGGCCCATTTTTGTATAAAAGTGGTCAATTATACCAATTGTACCTTCAACTCCACCTTGATGGCCTGGTCCTTATATGTTTGGTTCAAAATGTTAATGACTGACCCTTGGAATTCATCTATCTTTTGTGCTCAGGAGACGGGGCCAAGATTGATAGAAGTTATTTAGTAATCTTAAGCTTGAATGGTCTTTGCATCCTTGTCTATTGTTGGAGTTTTCACCTGGAGGATATGAGAGCCCGATGCATTTGTGGTGTTGTGAGATTTGACCTTAGGTTTCTTCTTTTTTCGCATCTTGATTTGGGCACATGCCAATATGGATTCCAGGTGAGCCTTTGGATCTTGCAACATTGGATCGTTGCTTTTCAGTTGCTGCTCCAACCATAAAGGGATCTCCATTTGTTGATCAGAGGATGTAGTTTTGAATTCATCCTTGACATTTTCTTGATCCTTCAAGACTCCCATCCCTATTCTTAGAAGTATACCCAATATTCTTTTCCTTTTCATTTTACATTTCCTCTTGCATTATTGCCTTCCCTTTATCAGTCTCAATGGATTCTATATTCTTTTGACCAATAGTTTCTTCTTCCCATGTCATTTTCTCTCCCTTATCATGCTCAACCCCTTCCTCTTGAGTGGGTTTAATATTCCTTTTATCAACACTCTTTTCTCCTTCCTCTTTTTCCCATTGCATTCCTTCATCTTGTTGGCCCTCATCCTAGTCGGCTTCTTGAATCTCGCCATTCTTTTTAACATTTTTTTCCTACTCTTCTATGTTGTTGTGTTGAGCATCATCCTCCTTATTGTCTAGATTGTGTCCCATTAGACTTGCTTCCTTTTCATCATGTTCCTTATCTTTCTCATCTTCTAGCTCTTTATCAAATGTCTCTACATTGTAATGCTCATTGAATCCACTTATATCCCCATCCTTGGGTGTTTTTTGCCCTTCCTCATTAGAAACAACCTCATCCAGATCAATATTTTTTAGGCCCTCATCAATGTGTTCATAGTAATCATTGTGGTCTGATTCTATGGGCTCTTTAATGGTATCAGTTGTTTCCTCAAGCTGCTCTTAATTTCTTCTTTCTATTTCTTCACATATTTATATTGTTGCCTCCATTTTTGGTGGCTTAGTAGGAGGTGAAGGGATAGGTAATGAGGTAGCTAGATGGGTCATGAAAAATTTGGTCTCGGTAGTTAATATAGCCTCTAAAAATTGATGAGGCATATTTTGAAAGTAAGCAACAAAATACTCAGGTAATGTAATTGGTGCTTTAGGGGTGGTGGAAATAGAAGGTGGTAGAGAGGAGAATTTCAATTGTGAAGGTGAGAGTGAAGAAGAAGATAAGGGGGAAGAGGTTGATGAGGAAGAGTCAACCATGGCCATGGAGGCAATCAAAGAAGTAGAGGTAAGGTGGACAAAGATGTCCACACCAGGTGGAGATGATACGAGCAGTGGTGGCAGGGTGGGAGAAGATGGTGAAATGGTTGCAGATGGAAGTGGGGAAGTGATAGGTGGAGGTAATTGTGGCCTCCCTTCCTCCTCTGGGAGTGAAGATTCCTCTTATATGGTAAGCATATCAGGAAAAAAGATTCATGTCTTCTTGGATTTCTTGGGCAGCCTTTGTCCTTCTACCATATTTCTGGAATACACCTTCATAGGCTATTCTTCCATTTCATCCTTTCTTTTCCTTGACTGAGTGACAAGTGTAGACTTTGGGGCTTCTCCTAAAGAACCAGCCTCAACTCCACTTTCTATTTCACTTTTTATTTCATCCTCCAACTCCCCATATGTCAGTTCAGCACCTTGATGTTGTAATTGAGCCACTTGATTATCCAACCACCTTTTAGTATGTTGCTCTATCGAGTGCATGATCATATCTAAATCTATAATTTATGGTTCAATCCAGCCAATTACTAACAGGGGTATCTTGGCCACAACATTTTATGCCTCATCAAGAGTGTTATTGTCTTCAACCACTTGGTTGAGAACTGGAAGCAAATCAATAGATTTGATGAATTTTGTTGTCATTCACATATAATGTTGCCTCTAGACTTCATGATCATCATCATAGTTTTCCTAGAATTTTTCAATATGGGCCTTATGAGCGTGTTGCCTCCAAACTTGTTTCTTCAATTTTCCCCAAGGGTGAATGCCTCCTTGCTCAATATGTAACTCAAGGTTGTAATTTATAATTTCTTTCTCTGAATATTCTGCACAAGGGTCAGTGGGGCATGAATAAATTCCTTGACCAAAGACAATGGGATATGAGACCCCTGCACAGTGCTTTTCTTGCAACAATGAATGAGAAGTTTTTAGTTGTCAAGTGAGCTCTAGAAATATTATTCTATCACTAGGATACCATGGAAAACAATACGGGAATCCCAAGAACCCTTCAACCCTTATGTAAGAAAATTTGGGGAACTAGATAAACCAATATCCAAAATTCTTGATCAATGCTTTCCCGTAATGGGATAACCTTTTTCCATAGTAATTTGGTAGTGTTCGTAGAATATGCATGATAGGAGAATCATTTACCCATTTGTAATCCTTCTTGTAATTCTTGTAACTTAGTTTTCTGTAACAATCATAAATGATGGTTTTCCCTTTCTTTGTCCTAAGCTCGCCAACACAAGTCAACCCCTTGTAAGGAAAATTGGCCGCTAAGAGATACACAATGTAAGATTCCATGTAGAATTCTTTGGTTTTCTTCACTGTAACAAGCTAATTGTGGATATTTTCACTTTATCATCTTGGCCCAATGGATTTTTGTGTTGCCCCTAAGGATCTCCTCTTTAAAGTACCACATTCGTTCTTCAAAGATAGAGGAGGTTGGGAGTCCCATCACTCTACTTAGAAGTGTTACAAGGTTGTTGAATTCCTCCATGAAGTCACATCGATAAATATTTTGAGGAAACTTCCCCACACTTGGATGAGGATTGATCATCCATGTCTGATTTATGGTTTTCTTACATCCTACGGGGTTTGGTTTCCATACGTTTTGAGCATAATCCTTCTCAACATCTTTCATTTTATCAAATAGAGGGATCCCAAATGTTCATCTGATTGACATAGGAGTTAATTCAGCCAATACTCTCCCATCAATAGTGACTATTCTCTTTGTTGGCTAATGGTAGCATTATCTACATTGAAAGATCAATTTTGGGCTAATCAAAGCTAGATGGAAACCTGCTGCCTTAGCAATTCCACTCTTCTTTAATTTCCACGCCTCTTCAATTTTTGGGCTGACTAGGACATGGTGTCTAAATTCATCAATGTTTATATGCCCCAAGTCAGTGTCCACCACCTTGTCCCATTGTGAAACAATCCTCAAAGTGCACTCGACTCCATGGAATTCATACTTCATTTTGGATTTATCCTTTTCCCCCTCCGTAACCCTTGTGCTCTTCTTAGCTTTGTCGGTCTCTTTAGCTTGTTCCATAAATTCTACACAAAGAACATGTAATAAATGTCCTAACAAGTTAAGGTGGGATAAAACATCGATAAATGCATCCATAAATCCAATAATAATAAATAAATCCATTAATTCCTAGCATTTTCTAACCATTTGAGAGTTTTGTAGTTATGTGGGCTAGGCTATGCGGGTTTCTATCGTGCAGATGCCATCAATGTGGAAGCCGTCACAAGTGGCACTGGTGCAATGGCATTCCATAGATGGTATCACATGGTCATATTTCCACAATGAATCAACATCAAGTTGTTTTAGTGTGAATTCACTAAGTCACATGGGAAATGTAAATTAAGACCCTTTCGATCATTATACTATATAAAAATTTTCACCTCGAGCTTCATAGAAAAATATAATGTGGAAGTCGTTAAGGTTTATGCTAGAAAGAATGACTTGTGAATGATGGAATCCTACAAGTGACTTCCCACATTGCAATCCATCCAACTATTTTAAACTTGACAAATTATGGGTTGAGTCAATTTAGCATGTGGGAAATAGAATTGGAATCACATTAGGCCATCATACTTGGAAATTTTGATGTTTTATGAAGTGAAAAAAGTTGGCATGCAGATCCTACATATGTGGATGTCATCAAATGTTAAGCCATTTAAAATGGATTTAAGGTCATGGAAATCCACAAGAGGCATCCCACATGGGAAATCCCATAGGCATTTTGGACACTCAATGTTTTAAGTTCAATTCACCAAAGGGTTTATTTGGCACGTGGGGAAATCGATTTTATGGTTTAAGAAACTATTTGGGCGATGCAAAAAAATATCATGTGGAAGCCACCCACTTGGATGTTGTCAAGGTTGATGCTATTGAAAATGGCTTTAGGTGAACGACAACCCACAAGCGGCATTCCACAAGAGAATCTTCATAAGGGAGCAAACACTTAGAGTTTTTCATGTCATATTCAAAGAGTCAATGTTGAGGCATTAAAGTCAAGGCTTACGTCAGCAAGGCTTCATCTTAAATGCTTGTGAGAATCGTTCATGCGGAAGCCATTGATTAGGAATCCAGTTATTTTTTTCCATTGAAAATGACTTGTGTCCTATGGCTTCCCACCAATGACATCTCGGAAGGGAACTTCAACAAAGGGTTCGAATGCTTGACACCTTTTGAGTTCCTATAATTTTGATGATTCTAGGGATTTCTCATAGAAGTGAGGGAAGTAGATGTCATAATCGTTTATGCCATTGAAAATGACATTTCAAAGGTGGAATCCCATAGAGGTAGTCTAGCATTGTGTATGGCTCATTTTGAAGAATTGTAGGGAATATGAATGTAGAAGCCATCATTCGAAAAGTTGGTTAAGTTTTTCCATTGAAAATGACTTGTGTCCCACGGCTTGCTGAGATGGTTTGCATCATAAATTTGGCTTGGGTTCAAGGGATTTCCACGAATGAAATTTTGTTAAGTTCCCCACTTGATTTGACTTAAGTTTAATATTTGATAAATTCTTGAGTTTATCTATGAGAGATGAAGAGTAGATGCCATCGTGATTCTTGTTCAAGGAATGACATTTTTCGAAGGGCAGTTTGCAAATGCATTTCTACATTTGCTCAACACTTGAGAATTGGAACCCTAGGGTTTCACAACTTTCCCCATAGGTTACATGAGAGTTATAGGGCAGATGTCACAAGGTCTTTCACCATTGTAACAACCTACTTTTAATAGGGTATTTGAGGATCAGGACTGTTATGTGGAAATTTTGATGGATTTGTGCTCATTTTCATAGTCTCGGGTGTAAATGTTATGGCAAGGGTTTCTCATCACAACAATGACTATTGATAACTTTTAAAACCTAAACCCTAAATAATAAGAGCACAAACTTATAGAATCTAGAGTCTGAAACCTGGTGATTGCTTAGGTCAAAGAGGTATTGCACCGAATCTTGATCGCCTAGTTAGCAATGTGATAGAGCTCCTCCAAAGTTTGAATGTAAAGGGTGAGAAAGGAATGAAATGACTGGACGCCTATTTATAAACCCTATCATCACTAATGCAAGCAATCAATGTAGGTTTTTTGAAAAAGGTGCATGAATACAGATGCAAAAAAATGTAGTTAAGATGCTAGTTAGTTGGATGTTGTGCAAAAAAATTGAAGGGAAGATGCCATGATAGACGGTGTTGTGATGACGACATCCCGAATATGGTGACCCACAAAGAAATTTCTGCATAATGGAAACCCACAAACACTTTTTTGCAACTCCCCTTAACTTAATGACACTTCAAAAAATAGTTCATGCATCATGGGGCTTGGCAATTTGAGGACATTTTGATCAATTAGGTTTAAAATCAAGAACACAAAAGTGAAGCAAGTGTGAAGTTACCCAAAAAAAGCAAAGCAAAAAGAGAGGGTCCCTAATTCAAGTGAGGCATGTGTGTGTGAAATGCACAACAGGTAAGGGCACATGGACCTATGATACTTGACACTTTGTTCAATGGGATTGTGGACTATGAGATGTTGGGAGAAACTATTGCCTTGCACACTACCATTGATGATATAGATAAGGTAACTGTTTTGCAGTTTTCACACACACGCCCCACTGAAAGTAGGGACCCCTTTTTTGCTTTGATTTTTTATGCCTTTTGGTCCTTTGATTATTGAATTTGGTCACTTTGAAGAGTTCTTGAGTGTTTATCTTTCTTTCCTAAGTGATTCCCCTGAGTTGCACATTGAAAAACTTAAGTTCTGAACAAAGTTCGGGTTTTTGCCTCATTTCGGGATTTTCCACTCCATCCGTATTTTCCCGGATTTCACTCAAACTCTGGCAAAAGGGCTTCAATATTGTAGTTCAAAAAATTTGGTACTTCACGGAATTCCGCAGGGACCGCATTTTTCCAAAAATTTGTTTTGTCATCGTATTTTTGAGTTTCTTCAGTCTGTCTTAGTCTACTTGAGGAACCTGTGTGTTTAATTTAATTCATTATGCATATTCTAAGGTTCCTGAGATTAATTTATTGAGCTGGTGCTATTTGGGCAATTGAAATTTTTAGTCACTTTGATAACCTTGGTTTTGCATGATTGTGCGAGAAAGCTAGTTTATATATATTTATGCATTCTAGGGCCTTTTGTTTGCATTTTTTACTTTCAGTTTGGTTTCCTTGGTAGTTTAAGCACCTTGGTTAATACTAGATCCAATATGGCCTAGCGATTCATGTTTGACATGAGCACAATCTTACATCATACTATATGCTGACCTGATAAGAGCTTGTTTGTCTTAGATCATATTTTCTCTATATATATTGCTAATTATATTTTGTAGGTGTGAACCACAATGCTATATGACCTAGATTTCCTCTGCTATGCAAGGCTAGCTACTATAAAATCAATGCGGGACATAAGGGTGCAAGACTCACTATCAGGATATCTACCAATGGGGCAATAGTTCTTTATATGTAAGTGGACCCTGACGGTACAAGGAAAGCACAAGGTTTGAACTAATATTGTGTATACAGATGGGGAGGTCGAATATATTCAGATTAGAAGGGGATGTTGTCAATAATGGAGTACCTATATTTTGACGAATACTCGAAGATTCTGCCACTACCTAGAATTCCCAGGATCACAGAAATCCCCGAAGGAACAGAATTCCCAAGATCACAAAATTCCCCGAAAGAAGAGAATCCCTGAGATATGGGAATGCGTGAAATAGTGAAGGAATCCTTGTGTTGGTTGGCTAATCAAGGGAGTGTAATATATAGTGATATCCTAGTGAAGATTGCTGTTAAGGGGTGCTTGCATGTTTTTTCATGAAGGTTTGTTATTTTCAATGTGAACAAATTATGGGTCTTTATTGTAACCTTTTAAGTTGCCACTGCGTGACATAATGGGAGTGCTAATTCAAGACATGGGATGGTCCCCAAATCTATGGGAACTCAATATTTGTAAATGATGTGAAGGTGGCAGAGCATTAGTTCCCAGTGTGATAAGGAGTCTGGTAACTTATTTTGCATATAATGGTGGCTCACACTTGAGGAAGCTCGACTGACAAAGTATGAGGACCCCGCAAAAGTTTGCAACCTGTTCTTGGTTGAAAATCAGCATTTGTATACTTTGTGCATGAGTCATTCCCTTACCGGTGAAAATGGGAGTTTAGTGGATTTGGCCTTTAATGATGATGTTGATGGAAGGAGCCAATTTGAGCAACATACACGATGTAAAGAGAACAACAAAAGAATTCATGTGAAGATTGAGAAAATTCAAAAAATCTGGTCTAGCGTCGAATTCCCAAAGGAGGTCAAGTTCAGTAAATTCCAAGCAGTTGAGAATTCCCCGAACATTCAAAATCCCTGAGGTAACAAATTCCCCAAGGGGTCTCATTCCCCGAAGTCTCATAATTCTCAAGGATCTCATTTCCACGGAGTGGATTAAAATATTTGATCTCCATTCAATTGCATCAGGCTTATGGTTTGGAGGAGATGTTAATGACATATTTGTTCATGGTTTACAAAGAATTAGATGTAGAACAAATATGATCTCAACTTTCTAGGTTTAGTAAAGATGTGAATGCCAAGGTTCTGAACGATGACTTCAAGAGGTGATGTCTTGGTATCAAGAGCAATAAGGAAGTAGTTTTGGTGTGGGTTGAAAAATTAGAGCTATTGACAAGATATCATGAAACATTCTCGGCTTCCAATATAATGTCAGGCTCTTATTCACATGTATCGATGGAGATAAGTTTTCCAAAATAAGGATATCCACAGAAATAAAGAACTTGATGGTATGCTAAACTCTTTTATAGCAGGATTCAGGAACTTAAACGATTTGAAAGGAGGATATCCTATTTTATTCGTCACAATGGTAGAGCGTCGACTGAGTGAAGAAATAATGGTTCGAAAATCTCAGGAAACTTACAAGGTGTTGGAATTAGCATGCCAGTAAGAGTTCCGGTAATTTTCCTATTAGAGGAATTTATGAAGACAATAAGATCTCGGAAAATCCAGACACAGCCAAATTCTCCGCGGGAATTAATGTTCAGAAAATCCACCTCATGGTGGATTACCCGAAATCCTTCTCCACCAAGAATCTTCAAAATAATAAAACTCCCGAGGGTTAGGTGTTTGCAATGTAAAGAGATCTATTTCATCAATAAATTAAAATTGGCACTGATCAGGATGAGTTGAAATAAGCTAAGGTGAAATTGTATTCCCGATAACACTCTGTAGTTGGTGATATTTGGAGTATTTTCACTTGGCTTCAATTAGAGATATAAGGAAGGTTGATGGCATAATAAAGGGAAGTGATGCTTCAATGTTTCACAATATTGAAGAATGTTCGAGGTGTTGCAAATGAACAATCAGGTATAGATCAATAGCTAATGAAATGTAAAACTATGGAGGCTGACGGTGGTTGTGGTAACAAGGTTTGCGAAGGATATTTGAGGCAATGTTGTTTCAAGATAGAATTTCTGGAATTGATATTTCATGACTGTAGTGCTTCTAATAAGCAAGCACAATATCACTGGGACGTAGTGTGGAGTTTCAAATGATGCAATCAATGGTAATAATGCCTTATGGTAGAGCATTTAGTAAATGCCTGAGTAAGTATTATGGAATCCAAGGCTTGCTAGAGGTCCATGGCTGAGTGGATAGAAGGTGTAGAGTTTGGTGATAGCGTAACTAAGTCTGATTGGGAGTATGGGTTCAAGTAGTATCTGAAATATTATTGATTTGCATTGCAAGTTTAATGGTCACAAGATAAGAAATTAATGAATGATGTAAACTTAGAGGATGGCTACAGAGTATTTGAAAGGAAGGCAAAGTGTGCAAATTATTAAGGCTCAGCTAGTTTATGATGCAAGGGGGAGTCAATAATATTAAAGGAGAGATAATGTTTACACACAGAGAGAACCCGTCAATGAAAAATTTGTTGTTGATGAAACAAGGATATAATGCTTGTTGGAAAATGCAAATAAAGAGATCACAATTGGACGTTTTGGTGGAGAATTCGCTTATAAACATGTGCTTAAAATGTGGATGTCTGTAGAATGCAGCGGGGAGTCGAATAAGGGTCACAGTGGATAAGCCAAGAGTATCCTCGGAGTCATTAATGGGATGAATTCTTATTCTAAATCACAATTTTAATTTTAACTTGATGTCACCTTGAATGATTTATGGTTGATACAATTAGACTGCTTGAGCGTGAAGATATTTGATTCAAATTTAGTTGGATATATGTATATTTTAATGATGCTTACTCTTTATGATTGCAGGAGCTTGTTACAACAAGGCAATGTAATGCTAGAAGAGGGGTGATTTTATTCCCAAAATTCTTGCATATGAAAGCATGCAAAGGAGGAAGAGTATTCAAATTATTTCAAATGCCATCACATATGGAAATGTGTTGAGGATAAGCTGCCAGAAGGATTTCTAATTTCAATTCAATTTAATTGAAACTCAAATATTTAATGTGGAGTCCACCATGAGAATCTATGCTGCCAGCCTTATGCCAATTGGAGGAATTTTTTGGAGATTCAAGATCACATGTGGACCTGTTTCTTTCATCCAATCAAGATTTTTGTTGGTTTCAAGGTGGCAGAGTCTTATTTTCTCATTGCTCCAAATTTGTGGCTGATTTTATCCCATTGGATGATGATGTATTTGGATTCCAAAACCCTAATACAACTGTCAAATGCTTCTGAAATTGCAATGTGAAACATTGATTTGATCTGATCATGGCCATTGATTTAAAATGTAAAAATCTATAAAGGCCAGTTCCTTCTCATTTTTAAGGGGTTAGACTAAGGTAGAAGTTAGAAGAGTAGAAGAATTAGATTAAGAAGAAAGTAGGGTGGTAGAGCTAGGAGTTAGTTCATTCTAGAGCAAATGTTGTAACATAGAACATTGGGATTGTTGTTGTCATTCGATGATTCAATACAATTGAAGACATTGTGATTTTCTGGTGATCTCTTTTGTGTTGACTTATCTTGCATGGTTCTTATGATCATATCTTTTTAAATTTCTCAAGGTTATTAGATGTATGTTAGATTTGATTCAATGGTGTTTATGATTCAGTACTTGAAGTGTTGCAGTAATCTCTGGTCCATACTTTTTGCAGCTGGTTGATTGTTAGTTGCTTTGCAAAGTTATCCTGGACCTTTATATTCATTTTTCTTAGTTCAATTGTGAAGATTATCCGTTTCAATTGCAATTGGGTTGTCTTAGATGAATGTTCGTGATCTAAAAATATTTAACACCTTAGAAGATTGCATTGTTTCTATGAGATTGCAAGTTCATCTGGGTTAAGCAGGAAATAGTTTATGAGGGATTGGTCCATTTCAAGTATTTTATCATTTGCATTGTTAATCTTAAGAGTAGTTTTAATTTAGGAATCTCTCTGAAACCCTAATCTTTTGTTATTTCTTTATTAGTTGGGTCAGATTTAGGATTGAAGTATGATCATTATATTGCTAGATCTGATAAATCAAAGATTTAGTATTTGCTTGTAGTAAGGTCCCATTGTGATTACCAGCATTTTCACATTTATCAATGAGTTGTTTATGCATTGTCAAGACCTAACATTAGAGACCTTGAGGTTATCTCTTGAGGCTTGCTGATAGAGATTTACCTTTCAAGAGAGATAGGATATTATATTATGTCTGAGTTGTTGCTGTGTAGAAAACATCATCAACAGTAACCATTGAAGAAGCTATTGTAAAATATATTATTACTTTTGAGGTTAATATGAGGAATATTGAAAATCAATTGCCTAAAGAACTAAGGAATGCACTATATGCAAGAAGATAGGAAGCAATAGATGAAGAGGCAAAGTTGAGAGAATTTTCTCTGGAAAATATTAGCTTGCCTCAATCAGATGAGAACAAAGCCACATTGACTCAAGTGTATAATAGGGAATTTCAAAATAAGCAAAGGGTTACCACCTGTATGAGGAGAGGTCAAAATTATCTTGAGAGGCTCCAAAATGAGCATGTAGAGAAGGTTATTGATTTGGAAAAAATACTAGGACTTACTCGAGACAGTGAAGAAGAGATGCATGATGACATTCCAGCCCCAAAATTTAATATTGCAAAAGAAGCGCAACAAGAGGATGCTCAACATGAGCATGAAACTAAAGAAGGAAATGTCTAGGATAATGTTCTTTTGAAAGTGGAAGAAATAGATAAATAAAAAATTATAAGTGAGGAGAATGTTACCGGAGAGGACATTGTAGTAGAATATATGACTAATAATGCTCCTCTAGTAGGGGATAACATCACTATAGAGGTAAAGGCTACAAAATATCAGAAGAAGGATGTAATCACAAGGCATAGGACAATTCCTTTGATATTTGAGGAAAATTCAAAGGATACTCAAGGCCACTTGGAGACAAGCATGCCTCTAAATAAAAAAGATCAATCTACTAGTGAAGATGTGCCCATAAATATAGAAAGGAGTGATGAGTAGAAGGATGATGATGCATCTGGTAATGATGAGAAGAAGTATGTGGAGACACCAGTTAATACTGGTGACAAGGAAAAGGTTTTAAAGGAGAACATAGAGGAGAGTACAAAGGCTACTAGAGAATCTTCCAGTACCTTTGGAGATTCCTTAAAGAATTTGTTAAATATTTAGCTCCAGTTCCAACCAGTAGTGTCTTCCCACCTATATAACTTATGATGCAACTATTGTCACTCAAAATTGCATCCTACTGAATTAGGAGTTCAACATTATAGTGAAACAATGGAAATGACCTCAAGGTGTGGTACCTTGCATAGTGAGGTCAAATCTCTAGAGAAGGTCAGCTTCCTTTTAAAACTAGGTGCAAAAATGGTTAGACCAACCTAGAGCTAGAAAGCTCTAACTATGAATTGTAGGAGGAAAAGGGGAGAAGGAGAAAAGCACAAAATAATGGAAAATGGTGATGCACCAAGTTTAATATGTTTCTTCCTACCTGTGATTGCATAAAGCATCAACAGAACCACTAGAAAAAGCTGACACAATTCTCTATTTCACCAATTTCACAAAGGAAACATGAATGCTAGGGTCTGAAAGATCCTAAATGGTGTGCATATTACTCACATTTAACAATCACAATAGATTAGTGCACTCATATAACTTGTAAAAATGATGAAAACTCATGCATGCAAAGAGGTATCAAATGTTACACAAGATACAAACATTGATAAGAGGTAAAATAGTGATTATATTATCACAAAGGCATGAAATCCAATTTTACAGTTGTAGAATGCAAAAAAAGCATAAATCTCATAGAGAAAATCCAAGGAAGAACCAGTAACAAGATTACAAGTGTTTCCTTTATATTTTAGGTGTAACTTAGTCGACTCCAACTAAACCCTAACCTTTCCTAGGGTTAGAAAAATATACACACCATTCCCCTACAATAAATTTCATCCAAAAACCCCTCCAAAAATGATTTGGGCATCGGGAAAGAAAGGGAGGATAATCAATAATAAATGGGCATGGCAACCCATGAAATCAACGAAAAACCCTCAAATAGTGCCATAAATGTTGTCATCAAGCCCCAAAAGTCAAATAGGTAGGTGAGAAGGTCTCAGGAATTAATGGTGCCACCATGAAAAACACGCCAAAACGTGGAATTTCGGGGTGTCGGGCTCGAAAGGAAACCCTTGCTAGATTTTGAATTGAATATATTGGACCCCCAAAGAAGTGTTCCTATCAGAGGTTGGGCATTGAGCCTACCTCATAATTCTTTATGCATGGTGTTGAATTTCAGACCTCGGGCATTAGGATTACCGCTTGCCACCTATTGATGATGCACGTTGAATATTGGGAGAAAGAACACCTAAGCCATGAAGAGTGGAATTGGTTGGGGGTCAGGGGTCACCCTATCAACTTACCTCATACTATTGGATGGTAAGAGGTAAGGTGAAACCTCGACCTTCAAACTCTGAAAAATCTACCACTTAGTCAGATTTCGATGGAAGGAGTTAGAGAGAAAAGGGGGAGGAAAAATGATGAAGGGAAGGTAGAAGTAGGAAGCCTGACCTCTGACCACTGAAATGTGAGTTCAGGGATTGTGGATTGGGGGAGAGGTTACCTCTTACCAAGGAATGGTAAGAGGTAAGATGAAAACCTAATCCTCAATACCCAATTCCTGAAAGGGGTGTTGAGAATAAAAGCTTGAGAGAAGGAAGTGAGTGAAAAGTAGAACAATAAGTGATAAGAGGGAGGCCCAATCTCTGAATTTTGAAAATCTTATACTTAGGAAATTTTTTAAAGGACTTACTTAGACT
>VDFB02114690.1:0-29520 GCA_007258455.2 Sequoia sempervirens | reverse complement strand
TGGGTTGATGGTTTAAGTTATAAGGTCGAGGAATTAGGGTTGAGGGTTTAATATATAGGGTAGAGGGTTGAAGGTTGAGGGTTTAGGGTTTAAGGGTTGACGGATTATGGTTTAAGGGTTGAGGTTTGATGGATTAAGGTTTTAAGGTATAGGGTTGAGGGATTAGGGTTGAGGTTTTAATATATAGGGTTTATGGTAGAGAGTTAAGGGTTGAGAGATTAGGGTTGAGGTTTTAATGTATAGAGTAGAGGGTATAGGGAATTATGGTGAAACTTCATGGGTGCTACCACAATAATGGGTTACACTTTTTGGGACATCCTAATTCTTGTTGAAATCACATTTTTTTGAAAATACAATGATTTAATCCTTGAAAGGTTCCATTTAAAGTATTTTAATTGAAGAGGGTTTGATAAAACCCCCTTAGATAGAACCCTATTAATTTTAAATCATACCTATAATGGAGTCTCCTCTACACCTATCAAAATGCTGATAAAAAACCACATTTGATTTACCTTTTGAGAGATCAAATGAATACATTTGAAATTTATGTTTTTTAATTTATTTATTTTTTGTTTAAGTACAATTAACATGCAAGTTCACTACCCATTGCCAACAACCCTTAAGGTTACGAGACGGAGATTACTTAAAACCCAAACAAGAAACATGAATTGAAACCATAACATTTAATTACTTAATAAATTAAATGCACATACATTCCATACATGATAAATTACATCAAAGCATAAGAGATACCACTTGATTTCAGATAACAATAAATTTACAATAAGATTACAACTCTCATTCCCCGAATGAGGTAAATCCAATAAGCATGGTTACAAATTACATCCACCTCGATAACAAATGAGGGTAATAAATTACAATATCAACTGAAATGAATGAAGCATGAAATGAAACTGGATTCCACGAGATCTCCAACTGGAAATCTCATCCACGAGAACAAGAAGACCTAACGGATTAAGGTGCACATTCCACCCAACCATGTGATACCCAAAGGATCACCCCTCGTGCTAGGAGATAGTAACAAGGAATCCTATACAAGACCATCAACCTCTAGACACAGGCTAACTCACACTGACACAACCAATCACATGAACCATATAGCCATAAGAATAATATGATTACAACTTTAACATCACTAACATAAGTTACATTGCTTCCAGAAATAAAACAAATCGAGTATGTTAAGAAACCATACACACAAAATAACATACCAATTGTTGTCGTAGAAAGAATGCCATCACATAGCTTGACATGAGATATCCTTTGGGAATCTTCATAGGCTTCGGCCGCCACTATGGGATATCTCAGTGGCCTCAACTGAATCCCGGCACCCATACTCACTCATGCGGAATCAAATACCTCTCGTAAAGACAAGATAGATGACCTTGCCATTCCAGGCCTTCCCACTCATCCCAAGCCTATACTAGCACTTGTGTCTATGAGTGAGGCTAAATTATCTTGATTAATGTTACATCCTACCTAACTTCTAAGTATATTGTTTTAGTTATCACTTGATTAAACCACCTCTGAAGGTTACCCAGTTTACCTCTTTGGGCTTTGGCGCCTAACAGAAGCCACTCTTCTACTTGACAACACACAAAACCAACACCAAGGGAATCCCAAGTGCATACTAACAATGGTAAAACCACTCCAACTCTAGGAGGAACACATAAAGAAAACTCACCCCAAACACAGGAGGCAACAAAACACATAACCCACTCCTTCCAAAGGAGGCACAATTCACATAATCCACTCATAATCCAAAGGAGGCACAAACTATCCCCGTTCGTGAAAACTAGGTAAAACAACAGGATACATCTATACGCACTACCCAAGACTATACCAAGGTTGACTAACATTTTATGACAACCCATGAAATTAAAAGAAAACCCAATTTGGAAGACTTACATAACAGATAACTCCATTGCCAAACATCAAGAAAGAGAGAGAGATCATGACGAAAGGACAACCGACAATTCAATAACCTAATTTAGGATTTCCTAAATCCAAGCAAGGCAATAACATATTGCATGTAATCAAATAAAAATAATCAACATTATTTGCAACTACTCAAAAGTAATTAAAATTACATTGGCAACGTTAAGGAACTTAAACTAACAATTTAATTTTGTTTTCTCCAATTTACACATAATAATAAAAATCAACTTTTAAAATAAAAACATTTATTATAAAATCAATCTCATTTCAATCTATGATAATAGAATAATCATTTTAAAATCCACATATTTAAATATCATTTAAATATATGTTTTTAAAAAAAATATATATCATTTTATATTCCAACTAATTTAAAAATAAATTCCAATTATTTAAAATATATATAATATATGTTTATTATATATTATATATATAATATATAAATATTATATATATATATAATATATATAATATATAAATATATATATAATATATTATATATATATATAATATATATAATATATAAATATTATATTATATATATTATATATATATAATATATATAATATAAAAATAAAATTAATAAATGAAATAAAAAAACAAAATTAAAAATTAAAATGAATTTCTTTTTATTGGCCCCATCTACCAAAGGAGAGGGGACGAGCCAAAGGTTGTGCTCATTGTGGAGGTCGTATGGCCTGGTAAGTGATTCTCTCTACTAAGCTATGTCAACATCGCCTCCCTGGGTGGTTGTGGCATGCCCACACGCAGCCACCCACTATACATTCATTAATTTATTTATTTTTTATTTATATTTTATTTTCAATAAATAAAATAAAATAAACCTCCCCTGGTCTTAGAATTTTACCAGAAATTTTTCTGTTTAAAAATTTTTAAAACAAACATTTCAGAATGAACAAAAAATATATTTATAAACTAGGTATGTATATATATATATAACAAAATATATATATACAGACATATTTGTAAATATATACCTAAATTTCCATTTTACAGTTAAATTGTGCAACTTTTCTATAAAAAATTTTTACAATAAAATTAACTTTTTAAACACAATTTCCTGGTTTCAATTTCAAATTTAACGTGAAGCATTTCAACTCCCAATAGATGTTTTCTAATTTCATTTTTCTTTTTTTCCATTTTTCTATTGTTAAAATTGAATATTTTGTTGCAAGTTTTGTTTTTCTACAAAAAAAATCTAAATTCCTTCAAGATTTCAACAAGGTTTTTAAAAATGTTTCCAAACAAGTTTTCAAATTGAAAATGCAAATTTCTAAAACAATAAACAAGGAGAACCTATGATCTGGAGCTTGAATGAGAGCTGAAGAAGAAAAGTTGAGCTTCTCAGCAAGAAGATTTTTCCAAAGCTCTTCCAAAATCCTCACCCAAATTCCAATAATGCATGAATGAAAAACATGAAGAACTCCCTTCCTTTTAACATCAATATGTTTTTAAAATGAAATATCTTTTCCAAATTTAGTCAACCTTCCCCAAAATATCCCATCCACCATAGTTATTGCTCCTCTATCCAATTTGGAAATATTTTGCTTTTTTTAAAAATTTAAAACTAAAAACAAATTTCTTTTCAACATGACTTTATTTATTTTTTAAAAATTTCTATTTCAAATGAATTTAAATGTTTTTAAACATTTTCATTTCCAAAAGAATTTAACTTTAAAAATTTCTTTTTAAAAACTTTAACACTTTTTAAAAAAAAATTCATTTCAAAAAGAATTTAACAATTACAATTTCCAAAATGAATAACTTGATTTAGTTCCACACAATTAATTTAAATAATCAATAAAATAAATCTAATCCAAGATTAGATTATTTTATTAATTAAATTAAATTAACTAATTAAATTAAATTAATTAATTAATTAATAAATTAAGTAACATTTCTAACACTACAACTAGATTTATTTAATAAACCACCCAAATACAAAAAGCCATTTATTTATCTTTTTCAACTTGAATTTAAATAAATCAAGGAGAGATGAACAACAAGAAGCAACTTAACCCGACTAAAACCCGACAACACACTATGACTAAGGTGATGACTTGGCACGGAAAACTTAGCTACTATCTCTCAATCGAGTACTGTTAGCCAATGGACACGCTCAAACCTGTGAAATCAGGTGGAGTAGATGTTATGTACCTGTCAACCTACAAAAAAAGAGTATGTCGAACATGCATATATATATCATTATAAAACACACCGTGACGAGGAAATCTCAAAATCGTAGGGCGCTTGCAAGTGAGTGATACAATCTCGTCCCCTTCACCAATACAAACTTACTAACTGACAAGTCTAACATCAATAATATAATCACGAGAATAAAGCATCATTAATTAAATATCTGCTAAGCTAATTCAAAACATGCCATAATGATAACATCATAGTGAAATACCATCACATCAAAATATAACATTCACATCGCTTTACAGTTTGCGATTAAATAGTAACGAAGTACCATAGTCAAAGTAATAGTAGAACAAAGCATAACAAAGAAAACACTGCCCGATCAAAAGAGCTAAAATGAAGGGGTGCTACACTCTTAGTATTGATGTCCTTGATCAAACAACAAAAAAATGAATTTCGATACATATAAAAAAAATTGTGTTACACAAAAAACTTATCTCTAAATTGTAATTCGTTTGACTTGAAATCTTAATCAAGAAAAAAATATTCAATAAAAAACTAGATGAAACCAAATTAAGGATATAGATATCGTAGTTATAAATCTAAATTAGGAAAAAATAGAATTTCATCCTTTGTAGAAAAAAAGTTATGTGCTACACCATACACATTACTCTTTGAAAATGTTGTTTACTACTAAAAACAAGTTATTGAAGGAGATGTGTAATGTCCCCTTATTACTTAGGCTAACCTATCCTTGAAATAGAATATGCACAAGTTAGGATCAAGAATTTGTATTTACCAACACTTAATTTTGCACATATAATTTGTCTTGAAGACCTGCACACATCATGCATTACCAACAAATACGCATAGTTCCTTGTTCAAGATTAAATTAGATCATTTCAAATCAAACTTTTTACAAATAAGGAAAATGCATTATTATCTAGTGCATAAAACACATCAAAATCTGATCCAACTTATTACTCTTGAGCTGAATAGATCTTCGTCCTCTCCTTTTTCCTGACCTCATCGGAGGATGGAAAAATTATTGTGCCAAGGGCATGTGAACAGTCTCTAAGTGAACTCCCTCAAGGTTTCCTACCCATCTTGGGAGTGTCCATCAATTGACCAAATTACCCACCTTTCCCTCCACGAACTTCCTATCCTCAGTGGGTATTAGCGAAAGGGATTTGACTGGAATCTATTCTTGGAGTAATAATCATAATAGCTTTGAGGTGCAATAATTGCTATAAGCATCATTATTGGGACATCAATGATTAATATTCATTTATCTCTAGATGTGGGAATTGTTATTTATTTACACTATATAGATGAAACTTAATATATAATTGACATATATATATATATATATATATATATATTGATTGCAAAATGCGTCATTTATTATGCACGCACTTATCATATTGATTTATTCGAATTCACAAGTCTTCACAAATTAAGACATTCATTGATGTTGATTCTAATAAGATCTAAGGTAGGCATTACATTGTAACCCACTATCATAGGAACTGAAATCCAATTTTATAAACCTCAATGTTGTATCAATTGGTTGAGGGTACTTACCTCTGAGTCAATGCACTTAACTGGATTTTCTCAAGACATAATTTCCTATAGCCCGACCTGTCTTCTCTCTCCACATGATGATTATATTAAAGAGTCATTATTACTTATAAGGCTCAATAATGGCTACAAGCATCATTATTGCATAATTAAGAATAATGCATATATATATATATATATATGTGTGTGTGTGTGTGTGTGTGTGTGTGTGTGTGTGTGTATAACCGTATTAGATAATATTAATTCATCATATTTAAATCCTTCATTCATAAGTGATTTTTAAATACACAATTACTTACTTATATCCTTAATATATTTACCAAACTTATTATATGAATTTTTAAAACACTTATCTGAATCTTATCCGATCTACAGAAACCTCCCTTCTAGCCATGATGATTAGATTTTATTTATTTTCCATTCTATAATTCTAGTTTGTTGTATTTCTCAACTTTTAATTATTTTGAATCCCATATCATGTTTGTTGATGTACTGAGAAATATATTATAGTCTTCTAATTTATTTATATTCCCCATTCCTTCAGATCGAGACTCTAAAAGAGCACTATATCTACTATATATGATATATCTTTAATTATCCAAATCAATTCCCCAACGATGACCTCTTAGTTTGCTATTGTCATCAGCTACTCTCATAAGTGTGTTTCCTATATCTTCCTCTTCTTCACATATGTTATCCCTTTATATCTCTATTTCACAATCCATATAAATCTGAATATGCCACATATAACTCATCCCATATTTACTTTGGTTAAGAATACATCCATATGTTCTTTCTTTATTTCCACCCATCCATCCATTGATCTGCAGAATACTTCTTTCCTTCTACAATGATGATCCCTTCTTTCCTTATTCACATTTTACTCCTCATCCCATATATCTTCCTTTACACCAGCAAGGATGCCATCATCGATTCCAATGATAGGCACATCTCTAAAGGATTTGAAATTCTAAAAATACAATCAAAGGAGTGAATAAACTCAATGTCATTTAGATAGCCTGATAAAGCCAGTCACGTCATTTCAACTCTTCCAATAAACCCGAACATGTTAGAGCCCGTAGTTCATTATCTACTGATATGAAGCAGGCACCCAGGTAGTACCCGACAGGACGATTTGGTCTATCATTGTTTTCCTTTGCAACGTAAATTCTTCAAGCCTTTAATTGCCCCGAAATGGTCGATTACACACCATATGTAAGTAGTCCATGATTATTCCCTTACAAGACCTCTATCTTGGCTCCTTTATATCACTACATCTCTTTAAAGAGAGACATCTCCTTTTAATGGTCATAACCGTTGCTAGCTACTCTTAATCGCTGCTCAATTAGACTTAGATAAACCCTTAATTGTTGATTATTACATTTGCTCCCTTGTTGCTCATATTATTGAAAATATTTAGATTGTTTATTTACTCTATTTATTTATTATGATTTGTATTATTATAATTTATTTCAATATAATTTGTATATTATATTTATAATATAATTATAATATTATTAATTATAATTATAATTATATTTAAATCGAAGTTATACATGTTGGGGTTTTGATATTTATTTGGATTTATTTATCTTTTAGGTGCTTTAGCTTTCCAATCTCGAGGGACATGACAGTCCTCCCTGCCCAAGATTGCTTATCCTCAAGCAATCACAAAAATGAATTCTCACTACAATAGTCGCAACTCTTCCAATCAAGAAGCAGTTTGACAAACAAAATTTTAACTAATCTTTCAAACATAAGATGACAAGGAGTAATCTTGTTTGGAGACACATCAGGAATGAAGCTAACACATAAAGACATGTAGTATATGTCGGAACACATGTGGGTTACAAATATACCCATAAACACACATGAGTCACAAAGTGTGAATGCACGCAAGTTGCAAGACATACACATGAATACAAAAAACACAAATATTAGTCACAAAGTATACACATGATCATACATAAATCACAAAGTAAGCCACAAAGCATACACAGAAGTCATAGTAGGCACTTGGATATATTTGAATACACATAGGTCACGTAGTATACACTTGAATGCATTTGAATACATAAGTCACACTTGAATACATAAGTCATGAGCCACACATGAAGCAATCACTCAAGGCATGAATCATACACTTCAATACAAAGGCAAGTGTTATAAACATCTATACATGCAGGTCTTGAATGGCATTTGAATATGCATGAGGCATGAATCAAACACCAGCATACATGAGAAAAACATTCATGGAGTGAATATGTTAAAAATATTTAAGACATAAGCAAACATCTAAATATGTAGAAGAAGTGAAGCATATCATAAACGCATGAAATATATACATCGAGTGAATGCACGGAGGGGTAAGTGCAAGAAGTTGAGTCCACAAAACGTGGAAGTTTTTTCCTTAGCCAAGAAAATAAAATCGGCATTGCAAAAATGGGATCCCGCTTTTTAAGAAAGGGATCCCGTTTAGCTTCGGGATCCTGAGCCTAAATTAAAAACATGATCCCCCTTTTTAAAAAATCAGGATCCCGTTTTTAAAAAAATTCATTTTTGGAAATTTTAAAATGGATTCGCTTTTGAAATTTTCCAAAATGAAAATTTTCAAAATGGAAAGTTTCAAACCGATCCGATTTGAAAATTTTCCATTTTGAAAAAATTGTTTTGGAAAATTTTCAAAATCTTGGTTTTAAAATTTCCTATTTTTGCAATTTGAAAACGAACTTTTGTAAAACCATAAAAAAAATAAAAAAATTATGAAACGGGATCCCGATTCCAAAAATTTGAAATTGGATTTTCTTTGTGGTCGGGTTTTTGCCTTGTATTTTGGTTCGGGAAAAGCATTGGGAATTTGAATCTAGGCCTTCAACCTAGTTTGACCTACAAGTTGAAGGTCCTAACAATGTCAGAGAAAAATATCGAGTTTGGACATATGGCTAATGACTTTTTTTGTAGAATTTTTTGATGAAATTAAAACCCATTTTAAATGAGACAATGCAGATTCCAAATATGTAATTTTTTTTACAATTGGATTATTTTTTCTATTTTTCAATTAATTTCTAATAAAACTGGTCCATAAACTTTAAATATTAAGGTTTTTTACTATTTTAATAACTTTTGATCAACATAGCATTTTGACAAACAGACTGCACGAGAACAAACTTCAGACAATTCTTTTCAATTTAAAAAAAGAAAATAAAAAAATGATTAGTTTAGGTCATCTTATGTGTGTCGTACATGACAATTTTTCAAAATGACAAATATGCCTAATAAAAAATTTAACAAAAAAAAAATCAATAAAAAATTACAAAAAAATATCAAGAACAAGCTTCAGTGAGTCAAAAATATTTTCCCAAAAGGATTTAAAAAAATATGATAATTTAGGTCAAAATATGTGTAACGCCCCGCCTTGGTTACCGTTAAAACAAAGTGTAAAGAATAAAATTAGCCAAACAATTTTTTTTAAAAGAAGTTTAATTACATAGCTTCCATAAGGTTTCCAAGACGATGTTACTTAAACCCAATAAATAAACTCAACACATTATCATAAACATAAGTACAAATTTAATGCCATGAATGATCTAGTTTACAAAACTTAATACAATCAAATATCCATATGTCCAAATTACAACATGTGAAACTTCAATGAATCTCAAAACATCAAGATGGTGTTACAATGGGAACGCTCTTATACAAGAGGTAAATATACAAAGAGGATAATGATTACATCATATCAAACTTCCATATCCACGAACACGTTCCGCATCCACTATCACGAACAATGAAGTAACTGGAACTAGCTGTAAGCATAGCATCAACTGCATGAATAACTAAGGAATGTATAGCACGGTTTCCTCCCAACCACGTGAAACCTGAAGGTTCACTCCCTCTGTGCTAGGAGATAATGACAGGTCCACAAACAAGAATATAGAACATTGCATTCACGTGGCTTACATACACATTACTACATGACAGTAACAAATCATAACATATAAACTCCCAATGTCAAAGCACAACTAAAGATAACTCAACACAAGGATCACAATCATGAAATAGACTAATAGTTTCATCACACTATCGGGATAGGTTACCCTACTGAATCTTCCTAGATTACTGGCCCTCTCCAAGAGTTACCTTGGCAGTCTCTACCGATTCCCAGCCCCTATGCAGACTAATGTGGAGTCACTTCATCTTTCAAGAAGACAAGATGGATGACTAGCCATTCCAGGCCTTCTCAGCCTTTTCTCAATCTAAACGAACATTAAGAAAGTGGGTGAGGCAAACTTTTATCTGAGTTAATGTTTAGATCTACCCAACCCCTAATACATTAGTTAGGTTTTCACTGAATTACACACCTATGATAGGTTACCCAGACAATCTCTTAGGATTTCGGCCCCTACCGCAAGCCACTCTTTCTATAACATGACTCAACATCAAAATCTAGGGGTAGCTACCAAGCGTAATGTTCAAAACCACAGAGGTTTACATCTTCCACTAGAAACAGACCATAGTCTCTAAGAAGTTTCTTAAGACAACAACAAAATATGCAAGCTATACCCCCAAGTAAAATAATTGTAATAAGAGAAACATAATAAAAAAATGTGTTAAACTTAACAATACGACTTTCTCTTCTCTAATTTTATGGAGAAATAAAGCATATCTCAAAAATACTGTGTACACACCTATATTATAGCAAGTACACTACTCCACAATTCATGTATTCGATCTTAATGAATTAAAAGTTTATATTCTTTTGACATAATTAAATGTCTAACGATTCTTAAAAAAAAAACATCTATTATTAAATTTCAGTACAAATGGTAAGAATTCCTTTACATCTTTAAATCACTCAATTCAAAACAATACAATTTATTAAATAAGGAAATGTATCAATAGTGATCAAGAGTTGTTTATTTAATTCAATTCTATAAAGAATCTAATTACTAAACATATAACTAGCATTTCATGGTAAAAAGATTACACAACATAATGAATAAAGTATTGGTTAACAATAATTATCATTCAACAAAAGGGCAGTATTTACGCCATACAAAGAGATTATATTACTTTTATTCGAAAATCACTTCTAAAATAAAACTCCTATATAAAATATAACCGTCCTTATCCATTAAATCAAAAGCTTGTTGTCTTTAGTGAGAAACACATAACTGAAGATAAGTGTAAATCACGCCATGCACAAGTTCTAGACGCCTAATAAATAGATAGAAAGGATAACACACACAGGCATCTCAAAGAAAAGAGATATACCAGCTAAAATCCGTAATCTACAGCCAATAGAATAGTAGAAAAGAAATTCTTTAAGCGCTAACTAAACAGTAAGGAATAGTTATCAAGAAAGATGATATTCTAAGTCATGCATGAATTTAGAAAATGATGGAAAAGACCAGCACTGAAATCTGTAAGGCGTTTGACAAATTTCCAAATTAAATATAGCTGAAACATTAACATAATAAAAGTTCTTCAAGGTGACACCAGGCGCGCATGAAAAACCTCAGTAATTCACAGTTAAGTGGTAAACAGTAACATTTATTATCTTAAAAGGATTTTAAGGGAAACACGAGTATCCACCTGGATACACCCTTTTATACCAATTGATAATATTTATACATTATAAGATTAATATACAGCTCCTTGATTCACAGCGTCAATATAAAGTTGTAGAAACAAGATGAAGGCGTGGGGATGTATCAAATCTGTGGTGGAAGTATAATGTAACATAATCGGACATATTCAATTCCACCACGCCATATGTAATTAGAAAGAAATCTAAGAAAAGTATTCTACACCGTTTTCACAAGAAGATCAAGAAGAAGAATAAATGAAGAATATCAGATTTACTGGCCGCAAAAGGGATTACAAAGAAGAAATTAAGAATAGTAAAAATTCTGACCGAATTCAAGGCATACTTCGCTGGCCAATAGTCAAGAATTAAATGAATTTCTTAAGATTTAAAAACTCTAATTAGAACTGAATTAATTTGTAACCTTTACAAGAAACCAAATATTGATTGTATACTGGTATTCAATTTTCTACGGATTAAGAGATGGCGGATCTTTTAAGAATATAAAATTATGATATAGAAATCTGTATAATGTTAATTAACTTGACAACCAGCCGTATGGCAGAAAGAAACTAGATACGGCAGGAAATTAGGCAAATCAAAGCATAAAGTCCAAGCATGACATAGCGTTCAGTTTATTGTCTAGATTAAAAGCTTAAGGTTAAATTGATGAATTTTTCCCCATTTTTCAAAGTTTTTCTTATCCTTGTTCTATTTAATTCTATTTCTTTAAAATACTTTTCCTAATTGAATCCTGTTGCGTGTGCAAGTTTGGAACGAAAATTCTTCTCCATAAACTTTACTAAAGAATTTGAAATAAAACCCAAAGGAGTAAATCTAAAGAAGAAAACTTGGTAAATCTTGAAAATAGAGCTGAAACGAATTTTTGAAGCTTCTGTGAACGCTGCAAAAATTCACCAGATTTTGATGAAGTATCTCAAGACCAACCAGCTCCAATTATGCTTGTAATCAAAATCTTAAGATAAAAGTTTTTCTGAAACAACGGCCGTGCAAATTTTCTAAAATCTACTACCATGAAATTTCTTCCCGATTCTTCTCGTGAATCAATAAAAATTGCAATCCCCAAAAAGATCTATTATGCAATCAATTAACTCTCAATTATAAAACTTAACTGATTGTTCATTATGCAATCAAAATAGATCAATCAGATCAACTTACACTTTTAATATCAAATCAGATTTTCAACTTGAAATCAAAGATTCATATCTTATTGAAAATATCTTTTCTTAAAAATATCTATTTTCTCATAATTCAAGTTTGCACAAATAAATCAGCAATATATATTTAATTAAATACATTTGCAAAGAAAATAACTTTCACTTTTAAAAATCAATAACTTATTTAATTTAAATTAACAAATTAAATCACATACATAACCTTAAACATTTATAAATACATTAACAGACATTTGTTAAACTTAAATATTAATTCTCAAACACAAAGACAATACAGACAAACACAACACAACAAAAAAAATTAAACAACAAAGAGGGGTAACAAATAGATACTAGCTCGATAAAGAACGATGGTTCAAAAAGGGCCTATCAATACCTCCAGTCAACATAATTTTATTGAATTAGGGTACGCTCAGACCTGAAAAGCAGGTGGAGCCGTTACCATGTACCTGTATCTATAAGAAACATCACTGTCAAAACATATATACTTAGTTCAGAAAACACACCGTGAAGAAGAATTGCAGCGTAGCAGGGTACTCACGAACGAGTAATGCTACACTGTCTTCTTCACCGACACAGACGAGCAAGATAAATCATAAGCAATCATCTCAACATGGTAACCATATAAAAATTCATAAGCAAATAAACCATATCATGTACATGTCTATCTCAGTATCATCAAACTAACACAACTAGATAATCAGGATGTCAATGTATCATCCACGAAGTACAAAACAATATAATATCCAAGTATTATCTGAAAAGGAATAACATAGTATCATAATTAACTAAAGCATCTATCAAGCAAAATCAAACTAAACAGAGTGTCGAAACTGGAGGGACACTACAAAATGGATGTTGTACACATGCATGGTATGGTAAAAAAAGTGACTTTTAAAAAGTGGTTTTTAGAAACACCTATTGAAACTCAATTTGTATAATCTGGGTATTGAAATAAATTACATATTTGGAAACTAGACTTCGAGTACTACATTTTATGATGAATGACTTTTTTGAAGATTCCATCTCTAAGTGCTTCACATTTTAAGGTCAAAAGTGTCAAATTCTAAAAATCAAGAAAAACACTTCTATTTTTTGGCCAAAAAGTGGACTCAACTTCTTGCCAACACCCGAAGCATTTGTAACACAGTCAATGTAAGAAATAGTACACAACTACCCAGAGTCATGAAGTGTACATATAAGCATGAGAGTAAATGATTACCCATAATTCATAGAAATACATGTAGGAATACACGCAAGGCAATGTAATACACATTGGAAAGATTATATACATGTACCCATGAGGTGTGTAGATCATAATGCAAGGCATTAAACATGAAGATGCATATGAGACATGGAGTATTCATGCTAACACACATGGAGCATACATATAGGAGTTACACACAAAGTGAAGCATTTCGTCATTACATAGGGCATGAATTATACAAACACAAAGCATACATTTAAGAATGGAATAGTCATGTATCAGTCCTGAAGTGGATAAGTCAGATGCTAAGCATGTCCATATATACCATGAAACAAAAAAACCATAAGATAGGTAAATCATGAAGTATATGTGTGAATAATACATGACGTATATGCACGAGTGCATGAAGTCACAAAGTAAGTCATAAAGTATACACTTGAATAAAATTCACAGCAAATACAATGTCATAGAGTATACACTCAAATACATCGTCATGAAGTACACACTTGAATTCAAGGTCACAAAGTATAGAAATACGTCATAGAGTATACACTTGAATACATATACAATTCATAGAGTATATGCTCGAATAAATCATAGAGTATACACTTGAATACAAATACAAATCACGAAGTATACACTCAAATAATACAAATCATGGAGTATACACTTGAATACAAATACAAATCATAGTGTATACACTCAAATAATACAAATCATGGAGTATACACTCAAATACAAATACAAGGTCATGGAGTATTCACTTGAATACATAAGTCACAAAGTATACCCTTGAATGAAAGTATTATGTTGAATACAAGTATATACAAGAAGCATGTGAAACACACGTAATATGTAAGTCATGAAGTGCACTCGTGAAAAACATATGAATACACCTAAGTTGCATTATTACATATGAGTATACTATTGGACAATTGGAAAGGGGATCTTACGCATCCAATACTACACCGTGGACCCATCCACCATCCAAGGTCACCAAGTATACACATGATTATGAAGCATACACATGAATACACATAATACACAAGGTATTCTCATGAACATATGTTACAAAGCATACACATGAGTCACAAGATAAGCCTTTGGATACACATAATACACAAAGTATTCACATGATGGAAGGAAAGATGCTCTGATACCAATTGTAATGTCCCCTTATTAAACTCATGCTAACTTGTCCTAGAAATAGAATATGCACAAGTTAGGATCAAGAATTTGTATTTACCAACACTTAATTTTGCACATGTAATTTGTCTTGAAGACCTGCACACATCATGCATTACCAAAAAATACACATAGTTCCTTGTTCAAGATTAAATTAGATCATTTCAGATCGAACATTTTATGAATAAGGAAAATGCATTATTATCTAGTGCATAAAACACATCAAAATTTGATCTAACTTATTACTCTTGAGCTGAATAGATCTTCGTCCTCTCCTCTTTCCTAACCTCATCGAAGGATGGAAGAATTATTGTGCCAAAGGCGCATGAACGGTCTCTAAGTGAACTCCCTCAAGGTTTCCTACCCATCTTGGGACCGTCCATCAATTGATTGAATTGCCCGCCTTTCCCTCCACGAACTTCCTATCCTCAGTGGATATTAGTGAAAGGGATTTAATTGGACTTTATTCTTGGAGTAATAATCATAATAGTTTTGAGGTGCAATAATTGCTATAAGCATCATTATTGGGACATCTATGATTAATATTCATTTATCTCTAGATGTGGAAATTGCTATTTATTTACACTATATAGATGAAACTTGATATATTGACATATATATATTGATTGCAAAATGTGTCATTTAAGATGCATGCACTTATCATATTGATTTATTTGAATTCACAAGTTATCATAGATTAATACATTCATTGATGTTGATTCTAATAAGATCTAAGGTAGGAATTACACTGTAACCCACTGTCATAGGAAGTTTGCCGGTATTGGCATGGTGTGATGGTTTATAGGTGGCATTGTTGTTCTTGCCACCAAGGTTCAAACCCCGTTGGGGTGGTATTGTTGATTGGTTGTATCCAGTTCATAGCTCCGGTCAAAAGCGTTTACCCCTTGAATAAAAAAAAACCCACTGTCATAGGAACTAGAATTCAGTTTTATAAACCTCAATGTTGTATCAATCAGTTGAGGGTACTTACCTTTGAGTCAATGCACTTAACTGGATTTTCTCAAGACATAATTTCCTATAGCCCGACTTGTCTTCTCTCTTCATGTGATGATTATATTAAAGAGTCATTAAATTTCCTATAAGACTCAATAATGGCTACAAGAATCATTATTGCATAATCAAGAATAATGCATATATATATATATATGTGTGTGTGTGTGTGTGTGTGTAACCGTAAATTAGATAATATTAATTCATCATATTTAAATCCTTCATTCATAAGTGCTTATTTAAATACATAATTACTTGTATCCTTAATATATTTACCAAAATTATTATATGAATTTATAAAACACTTATCTAAATCTTATCTGATTTGTAGAAGCCTCCCTTCCAGCCACGGTGATCAAATTTTGTTTATTTTCCATTCTATAATTCCAGTCTGTTGTATTTCTCAGCTTTTAATTCCTTTTTCTCATATCATGTCTATTGGTGTACTTAGAAATATATTACAATCTTCTAATTTATTTTTATTCCCCATTCCTTTAGATCAAGACTCTAAAAGAGCACTATATCTATTCTATATGATATATCTTTAATTCTCCAAATCAATTCACTAGCGATGACCTCTTAGTTTGCGACTGTCATCAGCTACTCTCATAAGTGTGTTCCTTGTATCTTGCTCTTCTTCTCATATGTTATCCATTTATATCTCTATTTCACAATTTGTATAAATTTGAACATGCCTCATATAACTCATCCCATATTTTCTTTCATTAATAATATATCCCTATGTTCTTTCTTTATTTCCACCCATTCATCCATCGATCTGCAGAATACTCCCTTCTACAGTGATGATCCCTTCTTTCATTATTCACATTTTATTCCTCATCCCATGGGCCTGTGCAAGATCATGGGGGTCCAAAAGTGGCGATGTGAAAAAAAAGACATTTTTAGCACATCCAAAAACACGAAATTCACGCCTTTGACTTTTTGTAGGCCCAAGTACAATATTTGTTTTGGTTTGGTAATACCAAACCAAAACAGATATCCATTACAAAATAGATATCTGATATAAAATGGCTATTCATTTTGTTTAAAGCAATGTTTATAATTGTGTCGAGTCCGGTCTAACTAATTATTATATTATATATAACAGATATCCATTCTTTGTGTTATAATTAAAAAAAAAAATCCCTGAGAAGTCATATTATATAACATTATATTATATTATAATATTATATGTATTATTATATATTATAATATAATACATATATTATATTATATTATAATATATTATAATATTATATTATAATATATTATAATATTATATTATAATATATTATAATATTATATTATAATATATTGAAATATTATATATAACAGATATCCATTCTTTGTGTTATAATTAAAAAAAAATCTCCGAGAGGTCATATTATATAACATTATATTATATTATAATATTATATATGTATTATTATATATATAATATAATACATATATTATAATATTATATTATATTATATATTATATTATATTATAATATTATATTATATTATAATATATTATATTATATTATATTATATTATATTATATTATATTATAGTATAATATTATATTATATTATTATAATATATTATAATATTATATTATATTATAATATTATATTATCTTATCTTATATTATAATATTATATTATATTATAATATATTATAATACTATATTATATTATATATTATATTATATTATAATACTATATTATATATTATATTATATTATATTATATTATATTATATTATATTATATTATAACACTATATTATATAATATAATATAATATATTATATTATATTATATTATATTATAATACTATATTATATGATATATTATATTATAATATTATATTATATTATATATTATATTATAATATTATATTATATTATATATTATATTATAATATTATATTATATTATATTATATTATTATATTATATTATATTATATTATATTATAATATTATATTATATTATATTATATTATTGCATATTATATTATATTATATATTATATTATATTATGCTTATATTATATTATATTATATTATATTATATTAGATATTATATAATATTATATATTATATTATATTATATTATATTATATTATATTATATTATTATATAATATTGCATTATTATATAATATTATATAATATTAGTATTATTATATAATATTATATAATATTATATTATATTATATTATATTATATATAATATTATATTGTATTATATTATATTATATTATATTAATATAATATTATATTATATTATATTATATTATATTATAATATAATATTATATTATATTATAATATATTATATTATATTATAATATAATATTATATTATATTATATTATATTTATATTATATTATATTATATTATAATATAATATTATATTATATTATATTATATTATATTATATTATATTATATAATATTATATTATATTATATTATATTATATTATATTATATTATATTATATTATAATATTATATTATATTATATTATATTATATTATATTATAATATAATATTATATTATATTATATTATATTATAATATAATATTATATTATATTATATTATATTATATTATATTATCTCGTGATCTTTTTCTGCTTCTTGTGGAAGGCCTTGGTCGTTTGTTGAAAAGAAGGGTGGAGCTTGGCATCATTCAAGGTTGGCGATGGGGTGGAGACTTGCCTCCGCAATCTCATTTGCAGTTTGTTGATGATACTGCCCTGATGGGGATGGCTACTGTTAGGGAAGCTACTAACTTGAGGCAGGTGTTGGACATATATCTTGTTGCTTCAGGACAATTGATTAATGAGGAGAAGTCTTCCATATTCTTCTTCAACACGCCGAGCCCCATACAGAGAAGAATTGCTAATATCTTAAGGTTTCAGATAGGGGTTCTCCCTTTGACTTATCTGGGTTTCCCAATTTCTGTTCGCCATCTTCCCAAGGGTTCTTGGCAGAATATTATTGATAAGCTCCGTGCAAAAGTTAATCATTGGACCCACAGATGGTTGTCTTTTGCGGGGCGGGTTCAGCTTCTCAAGTCGGTGGTGCAGGCTCTCCCTACCTACAGATGTATGCTTCAGGTGGCTCCGATGGGTTTTCTGAGGGAGTTGGATTCTCTTGAAAGGCAGTTCTTATGGGCGGGAAGTTTGGCTTCTTCCAAGTGGAGCCTGGTTAGGTGGGATGTTGTGTGCAGCCCAAAGCAATTTGGTGGTCTTGGTCTTCGACAGTCTGCGTTATCTGGAGTGGCTGTGGCTGCTAAGCTATTTTGGAGATGGTGTGTGGAACAGGATCAGCCGTGGGCCAGGATATTATCTCATAAGTATTTCCCGGGGATTCCACGGCAGGATCTTCCTCGTTACCCTCTTGAGGGGAAAGGTTCAGTGATTTGGAATACTCTTCAGAAGGGTGCAAAGCTTATTAAGGAAGGTTTATTTTGGATCTGTAGACGAGGAACTGAAGCTCTCTTCTGGTCGGATTCTTGGGATGGATTCCCTCCACTTACTTCTCAGTTCCCCAATCTACTTCCTTTGTGCCAAAGATTTCTCGAGGCTGGCTGGGCTAGGGTGAGTGACTTCAAGTCTGTTGCTTCTTTTGGTCAGTTGGAGGTAGCTCATTGGAAGGATCCCGCAGAGTGGCCAGATTTGGGACTTGCGGAAGAAAGTGCTGAGCTTCACAAGATTCTTCATAGTAGGAGTTGTAGTTCTCTTCTAGAAGAAGATATTCTTGCTTGGACCCATAATCCTAAGGGGGTTTACTCTGTTGCTTCTGGTTATCAGGTGTTATTGGCTCAGAAGCTAACTGGGGCAGAGGTTCATTGGTGGAAAAGGGTGTGGAATAAACTCTCATGGCCTAAATGCAACTGCTTTGATGATAGGTAGAGTTGTACAACACCATAAATCATTTGGCATTATCAATATATTTCTTATAGAATACTCTGTGCAAGTAAAATAGAATGTGCAATGACAATTGGTCTCGAATTCAAATCTGAATATAAGTACATTATACATAAGAAGATGGTATCTATTCTATGATTTAGAGAACCCCAAAATAAGAAAATTAATAGGTTCCATTTGTTTACTTTCTCTTAGACACTTGTTTAATCGGCGTGACCCTCAAAATGTTTTGCTGATAACCAGCAGTGTTCAAAACTCATGAAGAGGTTAGATCGGTGTGACATTGGATCTGTCTTGCCGACGGAAGTCATCGACAAGACATGGACTATCAAAGTGAGTTTTCTATCCTGTGTCAATGATTGATCTCTCATCGATGGGTTGGCTTCGGTGGTCATCACCAAGGGTCTTTGTGATGTTACATTTCAATGAATATATTTTTAAAAAAAATTACATTGTTTCGTCAAAATTTCAACGAAAACCACCGACGAATCACCGAAAAGGTCTGACGAAGTTGCTATAGTTGTGATGAAGGCTTCATCGTAACTCCTTGCCCATTTCGTCACAATTTCTATGAACTTTTGGTGTTGTTTCGATGCTACTCCTTTCCCATTTCATCAAAATGGCAACGAACTTCTAGTGTTGTTTCGACGCTACTCCTTGCCCATTTCATCGAAATGGCGACAAACTTCTGGTGTTATTTCGATGCTAATCCTTTCCCATTTCGTTGAAATGGTGATGAAATTTTGGTGTTGTTTCGACACTACTCCTTTCTCATTTCATCAAAATGGCGACAAACTTCTAGTGTAATTTTTTGGTGGATACATGAAGTTTTCGCTGATATTTTGAGGAACATCTAAGTCATTTTATGATGCTGACAACCAATGATTCTGCACCATTATTTCAACGTTTAATTCATCATCAGCATTTCAACAAAAAAAATAGACAATTTTTTTGTCAATTCGTCAATTTTTTGACAAATGTTTGTTGAACGATCGATGAACGTTTGTCAGAAAATGGAGTCAAATTCAATAGTGTGCATTTTGGATTTTTAAGGGAAATTCTCGGTCCAATGTAGCTTCAAGTGATTCGGAATATTTGGGTGTAAAAGAGGACCATCCCTAGCACAAACCTAGCCATCTGGACATGTTGGAACAACCCATTTGGTCCTATGAGTTTTAGAACGAAAGTTGCGCCACTTTGTAACTTTACACTACTTGCATTTGACAACTTTTTCCTCAACTGAAAACTCGTTAGGCCGCAGGAAAAAAAATTTGAGATAGAAAAAATTAAGAGATTTTATTGTAGAGGGTCTCAACACCATCCCATAGCCTCAGACATAGAGTCTCTAGGCATCACAGTTTCCGAGAAATAGAGATTCAAAGATTGCTGCCTTTTAGCACTTTGAACTCTTAAGGGAAATTGTCGGTCCAATGTAGCTCAGAGTGATTCAGAGTATTTAGGTGTAAAAGAGGACCATCCCTGGTGCAAACATACCCATCTAGAAGTGTTGGAACACTCCATTTGTTCCTATAAGTTGCAAAATGAAAGTTGCACCACTTTGCAACATTACACTGCTTGCATTTGACAACTTTTTCCTCAATTGAAAACTCGTCACCACAGAAAAATTCCTCCGAGATAGCAAAAACTGAGAGAGGTTATTGTAGAGGGTCTCAACACAATCCCATAGCCTTAAATAGAGAGTTTGTAGGTGTCACAGTTTCTGAGAAATAGACATTCAAAGATTACTGTCTTTTAGCACTTTTGACTCTTTAAGGGAAATCGTTGGTCCAATGTAGCTCAGAGTGATTCGACATATTTGGGTGCAAAAGAGGACCATACCTAGTGTAAACATACCCATCCAAACGTGTTGAAACAGTTTGTTTGTTCCTACGAGTTGCAGAACAAAAGTTGCACCACTTTGTAACTTTACACTATTTGCATTTGACAACTTTTTTCCTTAACTGAAAACTTGTCACCATGGGAAAATGCCTCTAAGATAGAAAAAACTGAGAGGTTATCATGGAGGGTCTCAACATGATCCCATAGCCTTAGATAGAGAGTTTGTAGGCATCACGGTTTCTGAGAAATAGCCCTTCAAAGATTGTTGCCTTTTAGCACTTTGGACTCTTAAGGGAAATTGCCAGTCCAATGTAGCTCAGAGTGATTCGGTGTATTTGGGTCCAAAAGAAGACTATCCCTAGCATAAATGTACCCATCCAGATGTGTTGAAACAATCCATTTGGTCCTATGAGTTGCAGAATGAAAGTTGCACCACTTTGCAACTTTACACTAGCATCTAACAACTTTTTCCTCAATTGAAAACTTCTTACTGCGGGAAAACACCTCTAAGATAGAAAAATTTGATAGAGGTTATTATATAGGGTCCCAACATGATCCCATAGCCTCTGACAAAAAGTATGTAGGCATCATGGTTTTTGAGAAATATCCCTTCAAAAATTGTTGTCTTTTAACACTTTGGACTCTTAAAGGAAATTGCCGGTCCAATGCATCTCAGAGTGATTCGGCATATTTGGGTGCAAAAGAGGACCATCCCTATCATAATTTTACCCATCCAGACATGTTGGAATAGTATGTTTGGTCCTAAGAGTTGCAAAACGAAAGTTGCACCAGTTTACAACTTTACATTACTTGTCAAAGTTACAACTTGTTGTCAAATGATGGAAGTTCAAGAGTCATCTTGTTGTAGTTCATTGGAAAATAGTTGGAAGTTGTTTGGTCATGGCCCAATTAGGTAGGAATTAGATGTTAGAAGGGTTTAGGAGAGCAAGGGAGGTCAATCGAGGTTTGGGTATGATGCCCTAGATGCAAAAACTGTGGTTTTTGAGTTAAATTGGGAGGTTTAAGGGTGTTAGTGATTGAAATATGTTGGGGCAGCAATTTCTAAATGTGTATTAAGCATATGCAAACTTCTATAAACATATTTGAGGTGCTGTTTGAGTGAGATAAGTGTGGAAATGCATACTTTCAATTAACCCCTTTATAATCTAGGCAAAATAAATGTGTTTGAGGTGTTGTTTGAGTGAGATAAGTGTGGAAATGCTTCAATGAACATTAAGTGACATTTATTTTTATCTAGATGATTATGTTACTTTCAAATGAATACTGTAACATGAAATGCGTTATATCCACTTTTCATTAATTTTAACTTTTAAAATAAAAATCAACTGCACACTTCATTAAATGAGTTTAAAAAATAAAATAATGTCAAATGTAAATTCATTCAACAGAGCTTAAAATCATGGGTATTCTCAAAATGAGTGATACAAATGTATTAGTAGAAATGTATGAAAAATGTGGTACAATAGAAAAGGAAATTCATTGTTTGAAAAGTCTCCTCAAAGAAATAGATGGATTACCAATTGTAATTCATAAGTTTTATTAAAATGTTATTTTGTTAATCTATAACATACATTATCAATCATAACTTTAAACAATTCTAAGATAATTATACATTCCATTTTGAAAATTCAAAGTAGAAAGACATGCACACGAGGAACAAATTAGATCAAATATCAATACTTATATATCAATTTGTAGAATAATTGTGTTTGTGCATATACAAATTTGACATATGCCTACTCAGAACAAGTTTTACAAATTGTGGCATATATGTCATCTCAAGATCTATCAAACCCTAAGTACATGTCAATCTATATCATATCCTAATCCTATGCTGGACCATCAAAATCAAGTCTCCTCGAAGAAGTTAGATTGTCTACAATTTCCTACACAATAACATTTCAAAATGCAAATTAGAGTATGTGAATGGTTGACAAGATAGACTAGTAAATAGAAACTTATATACCATCATTTATAAATTACAAATTTAACATCAAAATTAGTATACATGTACTATATTATATCAATAATGCAATTCTTGTTTACCTCAAATCTTGCTCTCTTTTTTGCAAGACGTTCTGCATATGATTGTCCCTTAGGATGATCAGGAGTCCTCGTATAAAGTAATGGTCTCTTACTCATCACAATGCTGAGTCGAACAAAGGAATATAGTAGATAAAATAAAAATGAGACAAATTAAAATATAATTGTTGACAAATAATCATATCTACTAATCACATATCTACTCATATCTAAACGTAAATGATCTACAATATAAAAAAACACATACTTGCTATGATGCTATGACACTAGATGGGCTCATAATGGATGAATCAACTAAGATGATTTCCTGTATAAAAAATGATAAGAATGTAAATGCACATGCACATATAATTATAATGTTGACAATAAAAAAGATATATACCTATTGTGCAACTTCATCCAATGGGTTAGACTCGATCAACAAGGCTGTATAAGAACCAGGTTGTTGCATAAAAAGACAAGTTTGCATTAGACTATCAATATATGTAGTACATGTATTTAAACATATTAGATTTCAAAGATTAACATCTAAAATAAAAATTTAAATTATTTACCGTGTACTGATTGTTTAAGGAAAATGAAATGGCAGTATGCATAGCCTGCTGCACTTTCGACAATTGCTCCTTTGTCAACAACTGTTAAAGATTCCAACACATAAACATATATTAGTACAAATATCGTTCATAAATTATGAAAGAATTTACATAAAACACACTATGAAATTGCTTTAAGACTTAACGGTGCTCCCATATCATCCCTGGTAGTTGATGTCTCTCCTGCAAATGCTCCACTCCATTGTCTATCAACTCCTACATCCAGCATATCATGAACCTCAAATTCGGATGTGTTTATGGGAGCCTCAGTGGACCGTCAGAGAGGACCGAAACATAAATTGTTATACGTCATGCAACGATGAGGCACACAAATATGTCCCAAAGAGGATGGTGTACTAGTGGGAACTGATGGCTGTGTACCAGTGGGAGTTGCTACAACAAGTGCACCACCATCATGCTGGGATGTATTAGGTGCAACACCATCGTGATGGGATGCACCATCAAATGGCTGTGCAACATGATGGCTTTGCCTCACCAAATGATCACTCAACAAATGTAATGCATAAATGATCACAGTCCCTAAATCTACAACAATCTTAGGGTAAGGTAGTGGAGTCAGAGCAACAATAGGTGGAGGAGGATGAACTGGGGTGACTCGGCATGCCCTAGGTGTATCATGTGGCATCCCTCTACCAACACCCTAGAAATCTCGCATGTCAAAGTAATTGACATGTTTCCCTAGCACAAACTCAACATATAATTTTTGGAGAAAATACTGAGGGACATCAAGATTGTTGTTGGGTGGTTTATTGAAAACCATCCACCATCTCCAAAAATTATCTAATATTCCTCTATGGGTGCACCATTTAATTGAAAATTTTGGTTTTTGCACATTAACAAGCTGTCTAGTTCTCTGATCTATGAATAACTAGGCTAATTGGGCTTTTTCAATATCAAAATCCTTCACCTCATCATACGATAACCCATCAGCATAAAATTGTCTTTGTTGCTCTCACCATTGTGCAAATCTATTATGCTAAGTTACTAAAGGTTTAACATTTACAATGATTGTTTCCAAAGTGTTTTTCATATCTGATAGTTCATCGAATGTCTCATAGATGTGACATACTTTTCTTAATTGATCTAAATTTCTATGAATAAACTCGTGTATTGTTGGTGCATTTTCATTTAGAAACAATGGTTGCGGTGGAGGATTTGGAGGGTATTCATTTTTTGTAGGAGTAGGGTTTTCATTTTGTGTGGGGTTATGATTTTCATTTTCATCCATTTTTAACAGGTTAATTGATAAAAATAAAATAAAATAAACAATGGTTTTAATCTAATAAAAAATCTATCAAATATACCCTATTTTTGACTAAAATTAAAAAAAAGAAGTAAAATGAATATAAAGTGAATAAAAATTGAAAAAATCAAACATACCTTACAAATTTGGTGATTTTTTTGTAATTTGACCTCACCCAAATGGATATTTGAGTCGCTATTTAAAACCCCACACGCACGCATTGTAGCAATATAACTCTCAGGTTATTTTTTGGTCTATTCATAATGCAGGAAACGAATATCCATTTCTTGATTTACAACGTTTTTAAATAAATGGTTGGGTCTGGGACCTGACCTTGGTATTTTTTTGACATATCTATTATTTAATATAATATAATATATATTATAATATAATATTGTTATATTATAATATAATACATGTTATATTATAATATAATATACATATTATATATAATATAATATACATATTATATTATAATATAACATGTATTATATTATAATATAACATGTATTATATTATAATATAATACATATATTATACATATTTTTTTTTGATACGTAAGGTGTTGATTTTATTTATATATAATAATAAAAGTTTACAGGCGTCTGCTATGCAGGGATGTTACATTAATGACCTTCAAACATACAAAAACTGGCATGGTGGATAACTACCCAATTCCATATAGGAAGCGTCGAGCAGAAGATGAAAACAGAGACAAATTTTAGCAAACTAACAAAAACTTAACTCCATTTCATAGATACAGCGAGTAACAAGGCGAAAACTAACAAGAAACCAGATAAACAACTGTACCCCACTTGATCACCAGAAGCCATTAACATCTGCAAAACAAATGAAACCTTCCACCCAGTCTATTCCCTCCATTGGCACTATCTTCACTCTTTTCTTCAAGAACTCCACTGCCACTTCTGCTAGTGTGCGATGCTGGGATAATTCGGAGCCTTTGAGATCCAACAGGAAAGGATATATCTTGATAGCATCATCCGAGTCCCACATAGTGGCCAAGTCCGCAGGGCGTGGTATGCCCTTGCCCAAGAGAGCCGCCTTCAGAGTAGTGTCGACGCCCCCGAGCAAGTCCTTCCAAAACAGTCGCACCAACAACTCCTTAGCCATTGGCTTCGGGGTAGCAATATCCAAGAGCGAAGCAAGAAACCTGGAATATATTTGGGCATTGTCCCTTGCAAATTCTTTCCTCTCTAAATGTTCCTTTCCAAGGACCATTTTCACTGCCGCAACCGTCACCGGATCATCTTCGAGCAAGATTCGTTTGAGGCGCTGGTCCGTTACCTCCCGAAAGGCAATTTGCCTTTCTGTTGCCACTAAAGAAACAAGGGTGTCGGCCCTGAAGGATTCAAGACCTTCCGCCGATATAATAATGGTGAACTTCGATTTCGATACCCTCGCCATTGCCGAAGATGCGCCCGTAGCACCCTGCAACAAAAACATAAAAGCAAAAACCAGGGAGCTGAACCTAAATTTAGGAATGGGCTTCCTAAATTTAACATGAAACCTCAATAATGAATCGTTAGTCATCGTATACGGGTACATATTAAGGGCTTTGCAAATCTGTCCTTCGCATGAAAGGAAATTCCTCCCCCGCAAACCTGTGATCAATGCAATTTATGGTGCTTACCGCTCGGCACGTCCACGCTCAGAATAAGGTAGGTCGTGCACTACGTGTCCCCCAGCCGACGTCGTGATAATTGAGCCCATCATTCCTCAAGAATCCCTTCAATTTGTCCGAGCAAAGAGGCGGCCGATTAATCCTTCCATAGCCATTCGTAAACCGCTAAATTTGGTAGGTTGGTGTGACTACCAATGCCCGACCCGACTGCCACTCATCCGTCTCACACCCCACCACATGGCCACTTAGGCATCCATTGTCTGTGTGGGGGGCGAGGAGGGATCCCACCCATCCGCCCACACACATATTATACATATTATTATATATAATATATTAGAATAATATCAATATAATATAATATAATATATGTATTATATTATAATATATAATAATACATATAATATATTATAATACATATAATATAATATATTATAATATAATATAATATAATATAATATATTATAATATAATATAATATAATATCATATCATATTAAATTATATTATATTGATATTATATTATATTATATGACCTCTCAGGTTTTTTTTTTAAATTATAACACAAAGAATGGATATTCATTTAATAACTATCCATTCATAACGGATACCTGTTCTATGATTTACACACCCAACCATATTTAACTACGTGTGATTTTTTTAAAATATTTCATATTTAATATAATATATATTACATTAATTTTAATATAATACATATATTATAAATAATATAATACATATTATTATATAATATATTATATACATATAATATAATATCAATATATATAATATAATATGATAATATATATATATATAGATATAATAATATATTATAATATAATATATGTATTAGATTATAATAATATATAATAATACATATAATATAATATAATATAATATTATATAATATGATCTCTTTAGGTTTTTTTAAATTATAACAATAAAGAACTTAATATCCGCTTTTGATTTATTTCTTTTAATAAAATGGCCAAAGTCCTGACCGACCATATTTTTAACTCTAAAATATTTAATATTTAATATAATACATATATTATAAATAATATAATACATATTATTATATATAATATATATATATAAATATAATATAATATAATATATAATATCATTATATGAATATATATAACATATAATATAATATAATATCATTATAATATAATATATATATCAATATATATAATATATATATAAATGTATAATATAATATAATCATTTTTTTTTTTGAAAACAAAGGGGTAAAAACTTTATTAGAAATCAGAAAAGAGCATTACAATAATAACCACGGGACCCAGTCCCAGAAAACAAGGCGAAAACCCCACAACATAAAACAAAATCAACTATCCCCATGTATCCTCCTATCCTCTTCCAAGAACCGGTCTAAATCCAGATGCAGCTCAGGGTTAACTTGATCCCAATCCTCAACCTTCCAACCACTATCTTGCTCAGAGGCCCATTTGGCCAAGCAGTCAGCAGCGCGATTCCACTCCCTTGGGATGTGAACAAAGGATGCCTCCTCCATCCGAGAACTAACTTGAAGAATCCGTTGAACCACCGAAGCCAACTGCCAATTTATATCAGATATCTTTCGCTCATTCAAGAGATTAATCAAAATCTGTGAATCAGCTTCACATATAACCTTTCTCCATCCTAAAGCAAGGGCCCTCTCAATAGCATGAAGAATTGCTAGACCCTCCATGAAGTTAACAGTCTTCACCCCCTCATGTATAGAGAATAGAAAAATCACCGAACCAGCTGAGTCCCTGCCAACCCCACAAATTCTAGCAGGCCTAGGATTTCCCCTAGAAGAACCATCAGTATTGATCTTTAAAAATCCATTGGGAGGAGGTAACCACCTTCCAACCCGTTGGACCCTCTTTTTCCCATGCCTACAGTTCCTAGAACTGACAAAAGATGAATGAATTTCTTGAAGACCTAGTCTGGCCACCATCTCAGCATCACCTCTCTCCAAGGGGAAAACCACATCACATTTAGCTAAAACAGACTCCTGCACCATTCCAAGCATATGCATCCAAACTTGCCGACCCACCAACTTCTGATCACGAAAAATTCTACGGTTCCGCTCCAACCAAATCTGCCAAAGCAGAAAGGTAGGGCCCACGAACCAAACTTCCTGCAAAAAGGAAGCCATAGAAGGAGGTCTTCCCATACTATCCCAGAATTCAACCAAAGAGCACGCATGAATACAGGGAAGCTTCCACACCTCCCACCACCAATGCCAAAGTTGCACAACAAAGGGGCACCGAAAGAACAAATGTGAAGAATCCTCTTCCGCTCCCC